>NW_019168492.1:8642187-8738101 GCF_002303985.1 Durio zibethinus | reverse complement strand
AAATTTAATTTTAAGGAAAAATTGATATTTCAAAATTTTTCTTAAATTTTGAATTTTTTTATTTAAGGAAAAATTGATAATTAAATTTTTTTCTAATATTTTAAAATTATTTTTATTAATTTAAAAAATCATTCAAAAAAATATTAAATAAATAGGCAAAATAAAAAATACCAAAAAATGATTCAGCTCAGTATAGAAATTTTGCTTGACTCAGCTTTAGAAACAAAATTCAACTTGTGGTTGGTCAAATAGTTTGACTTCACAGCTCGACTTGGATTGAAAGTGATTTAGCAACTGAAGTAGGTTACATATGGGTCAAGTTAAACAATAGTGCAACATGCGAATCCTTGGGTCTTAAAGGCTTCTAATACGATGCTATTTTCTTCCTATATAAAAGCAAAACTCTTTTTATTTTTAGATTTTCATTCTTCCTTCTGTCTTTTCTTTTTCTCTCTTTCTGAAAGTCTTTTTCTCTCTCCTTATTTGTAGATTCTGGTAGCCAAAATTTTCAAATCTCTTTGAAAATCTCATCATTTTTTGGGCTATATATTAGAAATATGGAATGGCCGCTAAAAGGTTGTTAGATTTTGGGAATTCTATCAAAATGTTCACAAAAATTTGGAAATTGCTACCAATTTCAGGAAATTTTATCAAAATTTGGTTGGAAAATTTAAATCGCGCTAGAAAATTCTACAAGGAACAAAAACTTTTTTTAGAAAAATTTGAAAAAAAATTTGGAAAAAATCCCCTTTAATGAAATTTAATCCCCTAAAACTACTTCTCTCTCTATTTTGCTTGAATTAGACCTAAGCAGAATGAAAAACTCCAAAAGAATAAAAACTTCCATAATGACTGAAGATCTTTTTCAACTGTAATCACTCTGATTCTTTTCTTGCCTTTTAGTTCTCCTACCATGTGTCTTATATAAAGGCTAGTACGTAGAGATTAAGCTTCGGATCAACATCGAGTTTTAAAAATTGAAATTTAAAATAAAAAAAATCATTTTATTCGAATACCTTTAAATTCAAAATCCTCATTAATCCTAAAGATTTTATCCCAACCAAATTCTGATCCTTTGCTTTTTATGTATACAATACAAAAGATCAAGGCCGAATAAATGGGTACCGATCCTACATGGGATGGCCCATGAAAATCCAAATAGTAATTCAAGCCCTGAATGGATGGTTATTAGTCCAATAGAAGTATAAACTAAAAAAATAAAAAAAATAAAAAGACCAAAATGGGTTTTTACAGTTGTCACTTTTTGCATACTTTCTTTGAAACAAAAATTATGCAATAATGTAGACATTCATTACATTCGGGTTTGACTCAGAATAGAAATACAGAGATTCTTATCTAAAATAAAGATTTGCAATTCAAAATTTATATATTCTCAATTCAAAATTCACAATTTAAAACTTAAGGATTCTCAACTTTGAAATTCAGAGATTCACAATTAGTTTTAAAAGTTTGCAAAAAATTCAAAGATTTGCATAAAACCCAAAATTTTGTAAGATATAAAAGATTTGCAAGATTTTCAAATTTACAAGATTTCAAAGGTTTGTAAGAATTTAAAGATTCAAAAGATTTTCAAATTCACAAGATTTCAAAAATTTGCAAGAATTTAAAGATTCATAACATTTTCAGATTTGTGAGGATTAAAGATTCACAACATTTTCAAATTTACAAGAATTAAAAAATTGTAAGATGAAATTTCAAAACTTTGCAATTGTAAAGATTCGCAATTGTAGTTTTTTAGAAATCCACATCCAAAATTTCTAAATTCACAACCAATATTCAAAGATTCGCAGTCGAAAAATTTTTGGTAAAGATTTACATCTAAAATTCAAAGATTCACATTAAAAAAATTCAGAGATCTACACCTGAAAATCAAAGATTTTCATTAAAAAAAAACTATAGGGATTCACATCCACGATTTCAAAAATTCTCATTCGAAAAACCTTAAAAATTCATATATAAGATTTCAAATATTCTCATTCAAAAAACTTTAGAGACTTTGATCCAAAATTCAAATATTCGTAGTTAAAAAATTTTTTGAGATTCACATCTAAAATCTCAAAGATTTGCATTTACTCAAATAATCTTATTTGAAAATTTTATAAATTATGTCTGGAGGTCTTACAAATCATTCTTAATATAGAAAATGCTCCTTTAAATGAAGACTCTTTAAAACTTTAAATGCTTTTCCTCATAAAAAATATTGTCATTCATTCATTCATTCGTTATCATTTTAATTCAAGACAAATATAATATAATCATATATTTCCTCAATTTATTCTGGGGATACAAAAATTAAAGAAGTCAAAGTAAATTAAATAAATTGGTAATCAACAAGAATGACTATGGTAAAAGACAACAAATAGGCAAAGAAAGAAATTTAAAGTATACCAATGGGATAAGTGTTTGGATGGTTTAACGATGTGCAAATAATGAATAGTTAGGCAAATTTTAACATTAATCTAGAATTTTTCAAAAACTCATTCAATTGAATTCCACTAAAAAATGCATTAATTTGGACCAGCCCACTCTCTTTAGCCATGCATTTACTTTCTGTAAGTCTCATATTTTTTCTCCCATACATATTGCTGATTCCTAAGTTCTCATTCCCAAATGGAGGCCATAGATATGAATCCAGAAGGTGGCTTTGTGAAACTTGTAGTTTGCTAGGCATAGATTCACCTTATAATCCTGCATTAATAAAAAGGCTCTTGTCAAATGACCATGGTGCCCCAATTAACACCTTTTTTTATTAGCTTTTATGGCTAACTTAAAGAGAAAAATGTTATCATCGAATGTCATGATTTCAACCTTCTTAGCAATCTTCTATATAACTTTCAATGTATTCATCATGGCTTTCGTGAGAAGTTTGCTTACCATCCATCTACCTTTATCATCTTTTAATCCCTCAAGAATGCTATCATTTGGTTGAAATGCATATAACTTTTCTGCTATAAGGGAAAGATACTTCTAAAGGTCATTTAACTCCTTCGCCATTCAAACTACTCTTCCTCCCTAGATTATGAAAAACCCTAACACAACTCTTTTAAAAAAAGAACTAACATTTAAAGGTTTAAAGAGGAACTTTGGAAGGTAACTCTAGAAGAAACCAAGACTCGTACTCCTCCCACACAACCCAATATGTGTGGATACTAATGGGAGCAAAAGCATATGAGGAAGTAGAAAGAAAAGGTGATAATTTTAATTTAAAGCTACATGGGCTAAAGAGAGTGGGATTGAGAACATGGTAGGTAGTGCATGGACTACATGTGAATAAGATAGGATTCTGGCCAAAATACAATATGCTGGTTTTAACTTGAAGAAATGGAGTTGTAAACACTCTATTTTGTCTAGAAAAATTTTATGAAATTGAAATAGGCTTTGAATACAAATTAGGTCCTAATCAAAAAAATTTTTGCCCAAGGATTAAAAGCTTAAAATTTTTAATTTGGTTTGATTTTGATTTTGATTTTGATTTTGGCTTTAATTTTAATTTTAATTTTTAGTTTAATTTTGTTTTGGTCAAAAAAGTCAAAAGTCAAAAGTAAAAAAAAAAGAGAAAAAAAATCATGGGGATTTTGGCAAAAGGGAGTGGCAGATTTGATCTTGAATCAAGTCCTAGATTCGACCTTAGACTTTAGGATTTATTGATTGTTCATACATGGGACATTCTTCAAGCTCAATCTACTAAAAAGGGAAAGATTACAAAAACTCAAATCATGAAAATTTTCCTAGATTAGGTAGGACTTAAACTTTTTCGAATTAAAAAGGGTTGAATATCTATGTAATGAACTCTAATATGTAATTAGGAAAAAGGAAGAATAGGAGGGAATCGGGCAATCAAGCATACACTATCTACAATCAAGAGCAAACAATCGATAGAAAATCAAGCAAAATAGGGAGTTATGAGCAAAAATAGAGTCAGGAATCTGTAGCATTTATCCATAAAAAATCCATGCTAACCAAACAAAGCAAAAGAAGCATCAAGCAGCCAGCAACAAACCAAAGCCACACAAGCAATTTAGAAACTAGAAACAACCAATTCAAAACTAGTAAACCCAAACCCAAAAATAAAATCCCAATTTCATATCCATTAGCAACTAGCAAGAATCAAACTCCAAAAAAAATTAAAAAAATTAAAAATCCAAAATAAAAAAAAAAAGTAAAAATAACAATTACATAAGAAATTTCAAAAGTGTTCTTTTAGCTTTGGGTTTAAGCTTGGACTTGTCTTTAGGGATATTTTGGAGGTGATTGGTAAATAGGGTTGGAGACCCTAGTGCTTTTAATGGCTGGTGAACGCTAAAGTGGTGCCAGGTAGCGGTGAGGTCTAGATTGCTATTGATTTTCAATTCGAGGTCTCAATTGATGAAGTAAGCTAGGAAGAGAAAGAAAAAAGAATGAGGAACAAGGCCAACAACAATCATAGAAGCAGTGGTAGTTGGTAGTTTTTTACCTAGGTTCTGGTTACCTGAGTTTTATTCTTGGGTTAAAGAATTGTAGAGAAGTAGATGGTGAATCAAAAAAAGGGTTATTGAAAGTTTAAGGGTTTTATTTTCTAAAGAAAAGAGAAGAAAAAGAGAATCTATGTAAGTATCCAATTTACAGACTCGACCTATGTTTGAATTTTTTCATTAATTTATTTTGATTTATTTTGTTTTGTTATTTTGTTTTGTTTATTTTCTATTTTTATTAATTGTGATTAAATTATGTGATGAGGTAAAGAAAAAGAACAATTTGTTAAGATTTTTTAGTTTTTGCATAATACTAATTTTTGCATGAATTTAATTTAATTGCATGTTTTGCATGATTAATATTTAATTACATGATTATTATTATTTAATTGCATGATTATTAATATATTTATTTATGTGGTTTACTAATATATTTGCATGATTATTCTAATTGCTTGATTATTTATTATTTTCATGGTAATGATATTTTATATTATTGCATGATATTTATATTATTGCATTATATTATTACATGATAATTATTACATGATTTATTGCATGATATTTTATATTATTACATCATATATTACATTATTACATGATAATTTTTGTGTGATATTTTATATTATTGCATGATATGATTTTATATTTATTGTATGATATTTTTGGCATGATATTTTTTATAATTGCATGATTGCATGGTTGCACAATTTGATTCTTGATAGAATTTCTTTATGACCATGTATGTAAATAAATAAAAGGGATCGATTTGAATTAATAATTTGCATGATAAAGCCTATCTTTGATAAGGCTTAAGGAAGATAACACATAATTAATTTGAAACTAATTTTGGGTGTAATGGGGTGCTAAAATTTTCTCTGCAGGTAATCAACTCCCAAACTCCAGTTTTGTTGATGTAGACCAAAACCTATTCTTTTTAGGGACCCTTTGTTTAGGCTTAGGATAACTTTAAAAAGAATAGATTTACATAGATGGGCAATCACATCTAGGTAAAAAAGATTGGTGGTGACTTTATAGTTTTTCTATCTAATGGGTCGGTTCTCCCAACCTAAATGTTATAACAGTTTGGTGACTCCATTGGAGATATTAGAAAGTCAAGCCATTAGTTAGTAGTGTGTTCTCTTAAGCCTTGCTTTGATGGTTTATTTTGTGATTATTTATGATTTTTCAAGTGTACTAATCTATTTGTTTTTTTAATTTATTTGTTTTGCATATTCTAATTTTTTATACCAATTTATTTAATTATTTGGCATGTCTTTTTACACACACCACTTTTTCATGCATAAGCTCTAGCCCCGAGCTTTGTTCGTTATTAGAAGGGAGTAAGTACCTATAGTATCGTAAAATGATAACCTCCATATAAGCTAGGAAAAATTCTCACACAAATTAAACCTTTTGATTTGAGCCTCTAATGGTGGGCACGGATTAGGGTACCTTACTAGTTTGTAATAGACGATGATGTAGGGAACAATTTGGGTGCCTTTAGATTGTTAAGTCTTTGAACCCAGCATGTACATAAACCCTAAGGATCCAATCCTAAGTTAGAGCCATGCCTTTCTTTTGTTAAAAAAACCTAAATAGGACATATGATAGGACAATTATTATTCTATTTTTAACTATGTTGTTCCTTGTTATTTGACTAACCCTATTCCTTTACTTTATGTACATGCATACATCATTAGATTAATCATAAAGCGTGACTACCACAAAATAATCTTAACAAAAAAAATCTCAATTACATTCAGGAAGAGCCTATCAAAGTTCCCTATGTGCCTGAGAATAAAGTCTAAGGAAGCTTAGCTTAAGGAAGGTGATTGTTTGCTAGCCAATTATATGTCTACTTTGCCTGATAGAATCCATCTCAATCTCAAATGGAATGATCTCAGTGATTTGGTTAATATTTGGGACCAATAGGGTGACAATGCCAATGAAGCCTTCTAAAATAAGTTTGGGGATTTGGGGATCTTTCATTACTTCTTTCAGTCCCTGTTGATGATCAGCTTATTAGGGCCATGGTTCAATTTTGGAATCCTTCATATTGATGCTTTGTGTTCAATGAGGTTGATATGGTGCCAACTATTGAAGAATATTCAACTTTTTTTTGCTTGGATCTCCCTAATCCTGATAAGGTATATTAAAAAAATAAAAAGACTGGTTATAAAAAAAAGCTTGCTTAATTAATAGCTATAGATGTCAAAATTGTTGATACTTGGGTAAAAGGAAAAGGTCAAAGTTCTTGTATTCTTTGGTCCATTGTTTGTAACTTTATATACAAGTATTTTGGCACTAAAAGAAGAATGGATTTGATGGCATTGGCTTTATATGGGATGATGGTATTTTCAAAAGTAATTGGGTATATTGATGTTGTAGTGGTGGATTTATTTGATCAACCTAGTTATCAAATCAACCCTGTTCTTATAATCTTAGCTGAGACTATCAGATCCTTGAACTATTGTCACTGTAATAAAAAGGGACATTTTACTGAATGTGCTCAATTGCTAACCATTTGGATAAAAAGTCATATAAAAAACAATGGAGGTAAATTTCGTAAACCATACTTCACTACAAGCACTCCTATCAAAGAATTCGATGAGAATGGATAGCCTGTGGAAAAATTCATGAAAACATGAATCTCATTTTTACGTAAGCTCATCAGCCAAGATATAATGTGGAAAGCCCTTTGGATGCCTTATAGACTAGTCCTATATGGTTGTAAAGGTAAGCATTGGGTTTCTTTCTTAAGCCTTTGGGGTATAGTGAGTTATTCTCCTATTATGGTGCGAAAACAATATGGCTATGAACATTTTATTCTAGCCACTTTTGGACTTAGCAAGATGGAATTCTCATATGCTAAAGTTGATGCCTCCATGAAGATAGCCAAAACCCTGTAAGCTTAGAATTTTCCTGAAAAGAAACATATAAGGAGAAGCTCTAATGAGGTTACCCCTAAGTATTTTGTATGGCATATTAGACGAGGTAAAGACATTGCACATCATGAAAGAACAACTTTAAATGGTCGAGTGAATCATCACCTTTTGATCCTTTATTGGTAATGGGAACCACTAAAAGAAAGCTCCAAGTTGAAAGGATGAATTGGTGTCTGAAAACAAATGGCTAAAAGGGGAGTTGAGGGAAGGGGATCCCCTTATCACCATATTTATCCTTAGTGTGCACAGAAGGTCTATCAATGATCTTGGCCAAAGCTCAACAGGAAAGGATTTTAAGCAAAGTCCATGCTAGTATGAATGGGCCCAAAATCGCTTATCTTTTTTTCGAAAATGATAGTTTGCTATTCAAGAAAGCAAACTAAGCAAAGTTTGAAAGGGTGAAACACCTACTAAAGATTTATGAAAAAGTTCCGAGCAAAAGATAAACTATGACAAATCAGGGTTATTTTTCAACAAGAACACTAGTACAAATATATAAAAGTTTGTAAAGAGTACGTTTGAAGTACAGGTCATTAATAATCCAAAAAAATAGCTTAGCCTTCCTACAATAATTAAGAGAGGGAAAAAGAGAGCATTTAGGGGCATTAAGGACAAAATGGGTCAAAAGGTGTAGTGTTGGAACCAGAAATGGATTTTGGCTGAGGATAAATAAGTTTTCATCAAAGTAGTTTTGCAATCAATGTTATGCTATGCGATGTCAGGCTTCATGTTAACAAAGAGGTTGTGCTAAGAACTTAATATGACAATGAGCAGGTATTGGTAGAGGCAAGACAAGGATAGGAAAGGGATCCATTAGTTACAGAAAGGAAGTTATGCAAGGAAAAATGACAAAAGGTATGGGGTTTAAGGAAATGGAGCAATTTAATATGCCTTTGCTAGCCAAGAAGGGTTAACACCTTCTACACAATACTTCATCATTGATGTATAAGGTGCTTAAGAGAAAATATTTCCCTATTTCTTTATTCTTCGAAGTAAGGGTGAGAAAGAATCCATCTTACATATAGAGAAGTATCTGCATGGAAAAAGAACTCTTAAGTCGTGGAATAGGGCAAAAGTTGGTAACAAGGCTAAAATTAGAATTTAGAATGATCCACGGGGGCGGAAGGAAGGAAGTTTCATCTCAGCTCCAAAAGAAGGTGAGACAATGGTGAGTGAATTGATTTATACAAGCATCAATAAATGGAATGTTGACAAGCTAGAAAGTTCTATCCAAAGGGAAATAATAGCTGATATCATGTCTATACCACTAAATAGTATGGACTCTCAAGACAAGATGATATGGCACCATACTAATATGGTAAATACAGTGTCAAAAGCTGTTATTGGGTCTTACAAATAGAGGAGCAAGCAACTCATACAAGTCATGCAATTATGTGTGACACAAGTAGAGAACATGGAATGGATTTCTAAGGTAAACTATAGAAGATTAATCTTCTAAATAAAATACATGTCTTCACATGGAGATTGAGCCATGAGATTCTTCCAATGTATGCTACTTTAAAGGAAAGGAAGTTGCTAGACTCTGTGCTATACCCGATATGCAAGCAAGGGGATGAAATGGTCCTTTATGCAATTACAACATGGCCACACACAATAAAGGTATGTAGAGAAGCCATGATGAACAAAGCTGTAAAGAGGTAACACTAGAAAAATGTAGGAGAGTGTATATCCTCAGTAGTTGTAAAAATGAACGCAATAAAAATAGAAAGGATTGTAACAACAACATGGGCAATATGGAATAGCAAAAACAAAACAATTGTAAACAACAAGCTATTGAAATACCATGATACAACCAAGTTTGCAAATGACTACATAGAGGAATATAACCAGGTGCAAGAATCCTAGAAAAGATAGGCTTCAAGATAACAAGCAATATAGCAGGTACCTACAGAAGTTACCATCAAGCTGAGTTTTTATGGTGCCCCTTTATATAAGAGAGGGTCTTGGGGGAATAGGCGTGGTGTCCAGAAACCAGAATAAAGATGTAACGGGAGCCATGTGCAAACAATAATAGGCAGTTGAGACCTAGCCACCATCGAGACTCTTACGACAATTGAAGCTATGAAGCTGGCGGTTGAACTAGGGTCTCACAGGATTGAAATTGAAAGGGATGCACTGTGAATTTTACAACAGATTGGGTAGCTGGACAAAAACTTGTTTTCTATAGGTACTCTGATGAAATTCAACTAAGGCTGAAAACTTTTAAGTTTTGGATATGTAAGTATCACTCCAAGCGCTCCAAGAAAGAGTAGATAGAGTATTCTAATCCCACATTGGACATGAATGGAGGATCACTAGGGTATAAAAATGTTGGCGTTGTATACCCTAATAAGACGATTTTAAGGGGAGAGGGTAATGACCAGTGACAAGTGGTATCAGAGTAGGCCCTAGACCGTTTGACCGACGCTAAGCGCCTTGATAGGGGGTAGGCAGGGTGATTAGCCTTCGTGATGAGGGCGTCATGAGGTTGAGTGGGGGAGAATGTCGTGCCAAACTCTTTAAAGGAGAGTAGGTAGGATACTCCAATCCCACATGAGACATGAAAAGGGGGGTCACTGGGATATAAACGTTGGTGGTGCATGCCTTGATAAACCGATTTTGAGGGGAAAGGGTAATAGCCATATGACATAAGCACGTGGTTCATGAGGCAAATAGGGCATCCCATTTGCTAACAAAAGTAGCTTCGAGTCATAGTGAGACCACATATTGGGTAAAGAATTGTCCTGATGTCATAAGTGTAATTGTTGAATAAGACAAAGCTGTTTCTAAGTAATGAAGTTCTTCTTCTATTCAAAGAAAAAAGAAAAAAAAAGGAATAAATGTCCATTTAAACATATAATATGTATTTATGTGATATGTACATATGATCATATAAGACATAAATACAAATTATTTTATGATTAAATAACTGGGTTCGCAGGAGGCACCACTTGCTACGCAGTTTGGGTTATTACCAGCCGAGTTAGTAGCTTTAACTCTGTTCCTTGGCTAGGAGCTTGAATTTCGTCTTCAGTTCAGACTTTGACAAAGATTTAAAGTGGACAAAAACTGAGTATAAAAGAAAGAATAAGGTCTCCAAAACCCAATCCCGAGCTCAGCTCCTGCTTCAGGAATTTACGCAGCGTAGGCTAATAACAATCTGATTCTATTTATTCTTATGTTGGAAATAAACCTTCAGCCGCATTCGATCACAGTCCCTGTGTAAACGCAATCTCATTCTCAACTTCCTATGCCCCACGCGGTCTTTGTTCGGCTTAAACCTTCTCAACACAAAAGTCTTTACCCAAGCGAAAGGTCTTAGATTCAGCTTGTGGTAAATTCATCAATTGATTTGTTTTAATAATATGTGGAGTACTTATGCAGTTTATATATGTTGAACTAGATCATAAATGAGATCTAATTAACTTTTAAATAACTATCGTACTTATTAAATCTCATTGGCATTGATTTTATTTCAATGTTATTTCAATCTTACTTATAATACGTGTGATAGTTAGCATTGAAATAAAATCAATGCCAATGAGATTTAATAAGTACGATAGTTATTTAAAAGTTAATTAGATCTCATTTATGATCTAGTTCAACATATATAAACTGCATAAGTACTTCACTGCTATATCTCATGGTTTTTGTACTTGATCATTGAATTTATAATTTCACGAAGCAGGTCGTCATTTGTTGCAGGTATTCTAAATTCACCTCAATTTTTTTATACCTATTTTTTATTTTTCTAATGAAATTATTTATTTATCTTTTTCATTTCAATTTTAAATTTTCGGATATGCATATTTCAAAAGTTATACACTTTTTATAAGTTAAAAGCAATACATTTAAGTTCAAAAAAAAAATTTTATTGAAAGAAAATATCTTATAAAAAATTTTAAATTTTTAGATATACAAATTCGAAAACTTTTAAAAGCTGTCAGATATGCATCCTTAAAGGCTTTTAAGAGCTTTTGGATTTGTAAATCCGAAAACTTTTAAAAGACTTCAAATTTATAAATTCAAAATTTTAAAAATAAATAAAGTGTGAAAAAATAAAAGATAATTAAATAATTTTATTTAAAAATAATTTTTAAAAAGATGTGAAGAAAAAAAAAATGTATTTAAAATCTCCTATCATCGGGAGGTTGTTGAGACGTAAATATGAACAAAAGTTAATGAAAACAAAATATATAAAAAAAAATTTGCAATTAGACTATGGCTTGTTATAATTCTCAATATGAAGACAAAATTTAGTTCACCTTTATGTTGAACATAATGAACATTTTAAAATAAAAAATTGATTTTAATTAACTTATATTTAAATAGTTGAGATACTAATAATTTGGGGTTTAAACGACCCATGGATAAAGTCGGGATGGCAATAATTAATGATAAATAAGTATCCGTCACTATTTTCATCAATTAAAAGAAGGATTAGGCACTTTATAAATGAGTTCAAGTAGGATACAGCTAGCAGGTTTAGGGTTTTCATGACTTGGAATCAATTATAAAAAATGCATTTTTAAATATTTATTTTAATTTTTACATCTTTAGTATGTATGTTACTTATAATTGACAACTTATTTACCAAAATATGAAAACTATCTAAATATAGATTTTATTTTTTAATTTATTGATTTAAATTTGATTAATAAAATATATAAAATAATTAAAATTTATCTTCTATTATTGACTTTTGATATGTTAGATTTTTGTAATGGGTACCATCTAGAAGTATTTATGAGTCAAGCCAAGTTCGGATCAAGTTTATACTTAGTATTAATAATTTATATGCTTATTCAGGCTAAGTTCGGTCCAAAATTTTGGATTTCAAAATTTTTTCAAGCCTGACCCAAATTAAAAAAAAAGATCAAAATTCATCGATTAAACTTAATTTATATAATAAAAATATAAAAAAATATGATTAAATTAAATTTAATGAGATTATATTTAATTCACATATATATAAATTAAAAATAAAATTTAAGTTTAATAAAATATATATAATTTTTATTATTAATTTATATATATGTAATTAATTTATATATAAGTCACGTATATATAAAAATTAATATATATATATATATATATATATATGAATTTAGGTCTGTTCGAACCGAGCTCGAGTTTTAAATTTTTTATTCAAGGCTTAGCCCAAAATTTAAACAAGTCTAAAGCTTGTGCCCAAATTCGTTAATAAGTTTTAATTTTTTGTCTAAATACTCTCAAAACTTGGATTGATCTTTGGGTTTAGACGAATAACTTGACTATTGAACATATCTAGTACCATATCATTTTAAATAAATGAATTAGTTTAGGTTTAATAAAATATTATTAATTAGGTTCAAGTAGGATTTGGATTTTACATTTGGTAATTAGTTTAGGTATGGTTACTTCAAAATCGATAGGTACCTTATCCATTGCTATTTCTAGAAAAGAGTGAATCAATTGGAAACTTGAACAATTCATAACACTATAACTGAAACATAAATTTAATATAAATAAATCTGATAATTTAAAATATATCACAAAAAGGATACAAAAAGAATAAGATGACACAATTTAAAATTTTAATAAAACCATATACAAGTTTGATAAAACAAAAAAAAGGGTATTTTGATTTTTCGTGTTTATACAAATTGTGATAAATAATTTTCATATAAAATACGATATTAATATATGAATTATCATTGTTAAACACGACATGAATATACAAATTGTTAGCTCTAAATATAGATTTACTTTTTGTCTTTTCAAGCTTAATTTGATTTAAAATACTTTAAATTAAAGGAATTCATGTATGTTATCGTAGGTCAAAATTTTTTTGTTTTACCATCCTATTAACTGATTTTTTCTTGTAAAATTTACCTATTAAAAAAAAGTCAATTTGGGTGACATGTGGATATCTTTATTCGCCTTTTTTTTTTCAAAATTTATTTAATAAAAAAAAAGACAAAAAACCCAAAACAATTCAAAAAAGTGAAAAGGAAAAAAATGAAAAGAGAAAATAAAAAGCTTATAGAATGTGGCATGTAAACATTCCTATTGAGTTTAAAATATTAATTTCTTAAATTAAGATGTTAAATAAAAAATTTATTAATATAATATATAACTATAAAATTAAATTAATAATTAAATATATATGTATATCATGAAATGTGTCAAGATAATGTACTTTAAACACATTTTCAATTCGATCTCGTTTCTTTTAAAAAAAATAAAACTTGATCTTGATTCAAAAAATTACTACCAACCAAATCAAAATAAATTGAACCTGTCAAATACGATTTGTTTTGCCATCCCTATCAATATACATATTTTGTAGTAAAATTTATAAAATTAAAAAATACAAAAAAGGTGAAGGGAAAAAAAATCTAAATGGGAGTGTCACATGGACACCTCAATTAGCTTTCTTTTTCATAAATTAATTTAATTAAAAAAAAAAAAGAGCTCATTGGAATACCACGTAAATATCCTAATTGAGATTAAAATGTTAATCTATTAAATTAAGATATTAAATAGTAATTTTATTAATAAAAATAAATAAAAAGAGGAAAAGAAAAAATAAATAAAAGAAAAGATAAAAAAGAAGATTAGTGGGGTGCCACAAGAACATCCCAATTAAACTTAAAATGTTAATATTTTAAATTAAGGTATCAAATAATAACTTTATTAATATAATAACTATATATTTAGATAAATAATACACTTTTTATATATTATGGGATAACTTAGGCCAAAGCACGGGAAATCCACTTTTGATCAAATACAAATTTTCTTTTAAAAAAAAAACCTAATCCAACTCAACCCAATACCAATTTTAACAAAAAAAAAAAAAAGCTCATAATAAATCGGGACAAATCGAAATTCATCAAATATTTTGTCATCTTTATCAACCAGCCCATTTTGATATTAAATTTATCTAATTAAAAATTTTTTCTAATTTAAAAAATTAGAAAAATTTTCTAATTTAAAAAAATAAAAAATTAAAAGTTAAAAAAAAAAAGAAATCCAAATAAGGTGTCACATGGATACTTCATTTAACAATTTTTTTTTTTTACAAAATTATCTAATAATAAAAGAAGGACAAACAAAAACAATTTAATCAATAATATCAAATCCATTATATATGGATTGTTTTGTCATCTCTCTTAACCAACACCTTTTGTTACAAAATTTATTTAATTAAAAAATAAAAAACAAAAACAAAAAAGAAGAATTAAAAAACTAAGTGGACGGCTCCATTGATTTTTTTTAGAAAATTTATCTAATTAGAAAAATAAAAACCAAAAAAGGGAAAAATTTGGAGGCATTACTTGGACGCTTCCATTAATTTTTTTCATAAAATTTATCTAATTTAAAATTAAAAAAAAGAATGATAAAATGCCACATAGTTAACCAAAAGTCAATATAGATAGATAGAGAAATTTATTAATATACTATATATATGAATATAAAATTAAATTAATAATAAATAATATTTTTACATATCCCGAAGTAAATTACTCTAAATCTACCACTAACTCGATCATAATTTTTATAAAAAAAAAAATTTCCATGCCCCGATCAAATCTCGATTTTAAAAACCATTGATATTGGATTAAAAGCACGTCAAAACCTGCCTAAAATGGACTATTTTTAATCGCTACATCCATTAACTTACTTTTTTTTATAAAATTTATCTATTTTTAAAAAATAAAAATAAAAATGACAAAAAAAAGAAAAGAATGTCAAATTGAGTGCTACATGAACATCGTCATTCCCTTCATTATTTCAAAAATTTTTAATGTATAAATTTAAAAAATAAAAACTAAAAAAAATCTGGATGTTACTTAGAACATATATCAATATCCTTTTCTTACGAAATTATTTTAAAAAAATAAAAAATTTATTTTTTAATTAATAATATCACATAGGTCATATAAGAATATTTTTAAAATAAGATAATTTATTAAACACGTTGAAAACAGAAAAAAAGAAAAAGGAAAATAGAAATTTAAATAAAAAATTAAAGAAACAAAAAAAAATTGAGAGCCAAGGTTGTGCCACATGACAGGTTCTATGCTCAGTTAAGAGGAGCATGTATAAATTAAAAAAAAAAAAAAACTAAACTAAAAAAAGGGAAAATTTTAAATGTTGCATTACACTTTATCAATATTTTTCTTACAAAATTATTTAATTAAAAAATGAAAAAATCCAAAAGAGTATTTTTTTTTTAATCAATAGTATTAAATGGGTCTCAAATTAATTTTTTTAAAAATAAGATAATTTATTAAATATGTAAAAAATAGAAATTAAAATGAGAAAAAAAAAAAGAAAAGCAAAAAAAATAAAGGAGTTTGGACACGTGGGTGGTCCCATATTTAGTCAAAATGAACACAATTTAAAATACGAGTGGTAATACAAATATAAAATATCTCTCATATTTTTCTTTTAAATATTAATTTAATTAAAAATAACAAATATATCATAAACTATTAATCTTAGAGTAACTTAAAAAGATAATAACAAAATACAAAATCACTTTTCCTATTATTTTATTTGTAACTTTCATATAATTTTGATTTGTTTCAATAATTTTGTTGTGATTTAAAAGAAAGTAAAAAAAAAAAAAACTCTTTTTTATTATTATAATTAAATTCATTTTTACAATTATATTTTTCATCATCATAAATTTTTTTTTCTATTTTCCCTTATTCATCATAAAAATAATTAATATTAAAAACTTCATACTATCACTAAATAACAAAACAAAAACAAATTTAATTACTTGACTTGTAACCTAATAAATTTTATCTTGAAATAAATATTAATTATAGTTTAAAAGTCAAGTTTAGAAAAAATAACAATTGAAAGATGCATATGAACTAACATGTAAAACGAGAGGCCAAAGTTTGGAGGGAATAATTTTTCCCCTATTGCTGTTTAATGTATTGGGCAAAATCTAAAAATTACTTAGTACTGTTTAATAATATAAATTACTGGATGAGAAAATCAAATACAAACATAATGATATAATTAAATTTTTGTATTTGAAACTTGCATATATTTAACACTCCATTTGGTAAAAAGAATGGAAACGAAAAAAAAAAATAATCTAAAGGTTAGAATTACAAAATAACAAATGCGATCATAAATCCCAACCATTAAATTACAAAATAACCGTCGTCCTTACCAACACAAAGCTAGAGTCGAAAAGGCTAGAGTTGAAATGAATCAAGCATTGCTTTTAGAGTTTTTTGGGACGTTGACCACTGTTTATCATTAGCACTAGCCACAAACAATACAACGGTGCTTCCTTTTGCCGTTGCTTTTGCAAGATTGTGGGAACCCGTCAGAGCAAATGGTGTCTCAAGAACATATTTGTAGTACTGCAAAAACGACCAAGCTTTAAAATGAGAAAGACAAGTTTCA
The DNA here is from genome assembly GCF_002303985.1 of Durio zibethinus. Next base: position 8,721,261 of record NW_019168492.1, on the reverse strand, counting down.
AGAAGAACAAACTACAATATAACCGAGTAGCTATCTCCATAAACCATAGATTACAATTCCAACAACCATATATAGTTACAATATTACATGACTTAGTTATTGCACATCATACAATAAATGCAAGATAATAATATTCATATACATGTATGTAAAATATAAAAAAATTATTAAATCAAATCCGTGTTGAAAATTTAAATACATAACACATTTTTTTATTTTTATTAAAATTTTAAATTATATTACTTTTCTGTCATTTTTTGTATCATTTTGTTTAAATTGTCAGATAATAAGACTTAATATTGCATAAATTAAAAAGCGGTAAAAGTAATGGTAGTAATAACGGCCGTGTTGGAGAAAAGGATTGGTAAGTAGTTGTACGTACCGTCTGTTGTCCAAGTCTTTCAACAGATGTTTCAAGGAGTTCATCTGGATCATAAGAATTTCCAGTGACAAAAGCACCAAGAGAGGCAATCACTTTCTCGGGGCTTCCAATTTCTTCAATTGTTGCATTAGGCTTGTTGGTTAGACGTATCAAAGGAGATGCCACCACCTGGACTTTCCCCTGATTTTCATCTTCAAATTTCACTTCAACCCATGGTTCTGCACACTTTGGCTGGCAGTAATTGCCTGATAATATGTTGGCCACACGACTTTGTTTCCAAGTTGGTGGAATAAGGAATTGGTATGGCTGCACATTTCCTGCAAAAAAACTAAACTTCAAGCATTATTAGCAAGCACATACAAAATCTAATTACAAAATGAGATTAAGATCACCGAAATTAAGAGGAAAGAGTGAGTTGAAAAATGAGACAGTTATTGGCTTACAACATGACTGACTTGGATAGGTGATGAAAGTATACCTGCGCGTAGAGCTGGGGTGTCTTTGGGGGAGGCCTTGAAGACAACGAAAGAAGGGTTGGTGGGAGAAGGAGGAAGATAAGACCCCACCTCCACCTCTTTTGCATCAGAAATGGGAGCTCCTCCCAACACCACTAGCGGCAACATTGCCAGTCCTTTAACCAATATTTCTCTCCTCAGACTCTTTCCTTTGTTATTATTGATATTGATCAGGTTCAGGTTTTCTTGCATTGATATATCATTTTGATTTGCGTTTGAGATTCTAAGTTTGATCAGTGAAGATTTCGAAGAATTTGGGAGGAACGGAGATAGGAGAGTTAGTGAAGCAGCAGAGGCCATGATGATATTGAAAATGTTGTTTTAACAGGAAAAGGGACGGCGGTTTGTGCTCACGCTCTTATCTGGTTTGGTCCCTTTTCGATAAGGAAAAGCCTCATAGCCACAAATACTAATAGCCCTAATGCTACCTATTTATTTACCGGTCGCAGCGTAACCACGTTCAATGTTTTGCCCTATGTGGTATTATGTTAGCAAAATACTCTCCAATTTCATTAATAAATTAAAATCAATTCTGTATTTTTTATTTTATAAAATTAAAGTTGAACTCTTATTCTTCTATAATATAATGACCCCAAATGTCATCTATTTATTTACTAGCGGTATTAATTTTTTCCAATGCTTTGCCCTAATCAATATGTTGATAAAATACCCAAAATAAGCTCTCCAATTTTATTAACATCTTTCTTTTCATATTAAAATTGTTTTTGAGGTTGGTTAATTTTAGTATCATGTTCATTATTATTATTGGATTACTTATTTGTTTGTTATATTATTTTTCCTTTTTGAAAAAATATTGGTTTTTGAGGGTTATACCGAAAACTTGTAGATTGGAATGTACTATTGAGTAGACAAATTAAATTTGAATTCATAAGTTTAAGCACCATATTTAGCTACTAAGATAATTTTTTTTTATAAACATCACCCTAAAGATTATAATTAAGATCAAAATATGTTTTTTATTAAATAATGAGATAAAAAAATACTATAATCTCAAACTAGTGTTTATGTATGCAAAAAGATTATAATAAAGATTAAATTTTTTTAGTTAAAAATTGAGAAACAAAGTGCTATAATTAGAGCTAAGCAAATGGTCAGTTTAGTTAATTCAGTCGTAAAAACCAAATAATTGAATTAATCGACTTAATCTATTATAAAAACCGAACCGACCACTATATATAAGGAAAACCGAAAAAATCAAACCAAATTAAGTTGATCGATTTCGATTGGTTTTTTTGGGTTAATCAGTTCTAGTTTTTATTTCTTGCATTAAACCTTAAATTTAATTTATGTAAGGATAGTTAAATACTCAAATACTCAATGCATAATCCAATAAGTTCAAATGTTGTTAATAATACTCAAATAAAAACACAAATACAATACAACAAAAATACAAACTTAAATAACAGTCCATGATTTATCTAGCACTAGCAGTTCATAACAGTCCATAAATATAAACTTAATTTATCTAGTACTAGCAATCCATAGCTAATAGTCCATAACATTCTAGAAACACAAACTAACAGTCCATAAACCACAATAACAATCCATAAGCCACACCAGTCATTGAGCAAGTCTGGAAAAAAGAAAAAAACCAAATTTGAAAATAAGAATAAAACATAATGAACTAATCAACACCAATACTCAACCAATTATATTCAAGAATGCCCACTGCCAATGAGCTTGCTCAACATTAATCATAAGGTAGTGAGCTTTTTCAACAACAATACTCAGCAAAGACATAAACAAAAAAATTAACATAAACAAAAAAAAAATAAATAATCTATTTATGTTACCTCAATTTATCAATACACTTTACCAATCAATTACGATATTTAATGCAATCTTAGATAAATCTAAACATACATAAAAAAAAGTTAGCTATAAAAATTTAAAGAAATAAGAATTGAAAAATAATAGTGGTAAAACTAAAATAATTACCCAAATCAATCTTATCAAGTTGCTCCACTTCATCCTTTGTGGCATTTGGATTAAAATTTGAAGATTCATGTAACTAATCTTAAGCACAAATAAGAGCTTACATAAGTTTAAGAGTTAAAGAACTCTTATATGCATCAAGCACACAACCACCAATGCTAAAAGCAGATTCAAAAGCAACTATGCATGTGAGAACCACCAACACATCATGAGCTATATAGGAAAGGATAAGAAACCTATGATTATTGAGTCTCCACCAAAGAAGAACATCAAAGCCCACCCCTTCCTTAATAGCATCGGGCTCTTCATTCAAATACTTCTCCAACTCTAATTTATTCTCTTCTCTGCTTTGTTGCTTTATAAAACTACTAAACTCAGCCATAATAGCTAGTGAGTCAAATAAATTCTTAATTCCAATTTCATAAGTGGATTCTGTAACTTGACTCGCAATGATACTTTCACCAACTTGTTTAGATTAAGATTGCACCATGTTTTTGTATTCATTGAATAACTCACCAATTGCTTCTTATACTTTTTCATCATCATTAAAGTTTGATCATAAGAATACATTTTCATAAAACAAAACTCCACCAAGCAAGTTTTTTCCTAAGATCAAGAATGGAAGCAATATAAAGTAATATATTCATTTTCTCCACATTCCCTTAATACTTGTCATATTTATCTTTCATTCTCTTAGCCATTGCACTCAATTCAACATCAACGTTCAATTACTAATCTTGTAAAATACCATAAACACCATAAATATCTTCAAAAAAATTATTAGAGATGACATATAAAGAACTTGAAACTCTAACTGCGAGGTTATAAAACTTTTGCAAGAAACGGCATAATCTTCTAACACTTGCCAAATTATTTTGATCAGGCACCCCATCTCCTAACATGAGCTCACTTCTATAGTAAAGATCAATATCATCAAAAGCCTCGAAAGCTTTTTCACACTTTTGAACTTGTTCCAACATCAACTAAGTGAAATTTCACCTAATGCTAACATCCAAGCATAACAAGCTCTTACTTTGAATGTGTTCATTGGCAACACACTCTTTAAACTTAGCCAACCTAGAGGGCGATTATCTTACATATTAAATAGGCCCTCTAACACGAGCAACCGAATCACTAATTTCCTTTAACCTATCACTCACAATAAGATTAAAAATATGAGCAATGCATATCAAATGAAGATATGCCTACTACAATATTAGTTATTACATTGTTAATTTTTTTTTTCAAGTATGAGATTGCAACATTATTGGAACTAGCATTATCAATTGTAATAGCAAAAACTTTATCGATCCCTCAATCACACAAGCATTTTTCAATTGCCCTACCAATAGCATCCCCTTTATGACTAAAAACGAGATAAAAGTTTAATATCTTTTTGTTATGTTTCCAATCATTGTCTATAAAGTGAGCTGTGAGACATATATAATTGACTATTTGTAATGAAGTCCATGTGTCAGTGGTATAAGACACTTTTGTAGAAGACGATTTCAAGAATTGCCTTAGGCAAGTTTTTTTATTCACATAAATTTGATAACAATCCCTAGCAACAGTTCATCGTGATGATACACAAAATCTAGGACATTCAATAACCATATAATGCCTAAATCTTTTTGCTTCCACCAATCTAAAAGGTAACTTATCTATAATTATCATCTCAGCCACACCTCTCTTAATAGCATCTTGATCAAACTTCCAAGTATCTAAAGATCCATCTCCTTCTAAACTACGAACTAATTTTGCTTGGGAAAGATCATCACTACCACAAGAAAATTTCATACATGAACCTATGTGATTCTTTAATACAGATGTTTCATTTTTTTTGGGTGAGCATAAAATTCTCTATCACAATAATTGTATCTAGCTTTGAGTTCACCTTTGTCATTAGAAAATTTAATGAAATGGTCTCATACCTTCGACCATGTGTTTGGTCATCTCCTTTTTGATTTAGTAGTCACAACTTCATTTTTTGTTTTATGTGAGTCTACTTGAGGAATTGATTGAGCCATCCTCTTATATCGGATTTCGATCAGTCATTTCATTCGACATCTTGAAAAAAAAAAAAGTTAAGCTATATATAAACATAAGGAAATGAATAGCATTTCTAGGACATGTAAGCAATTCAAAATAATTCATCAAGAAAATAAGAAATGAAAGTATATAAACATAAGGAAATGAATGTGTAGAGATGCTAATATGATCTTTTCATTTAAATAGATCTAAAACCAGCATGGTAGCATGTGTAAATATGCCAAATAGTTCTAGAAAATAATGTCTAGAAATTCAAAAGAAAGTAACCATGGAGAAATTGATGTTAGCTAGCTGGTCACAAATATATATATTAGTTTTATATATGTATGAATTTTATATGTTTTCATTAAATTATACCATATCATATTATTAATGAATATAAATTTTTATAAATTTATAAAATAAGAGTTTATATTTAGTGTATAGATATTATATATTATTAACCAATCATATAATGATATTAATACATCATAAAAATTAATTTTAAGATTTTATTTTTGAGCAAAAAATAAAAGGCTACAAGTCAATAAAACAAGCATATTTGTTGTTATTAACAAACACTTCAATTAAGATAGGATTTAATAAATTAGTAACAATGGAGATGATGATATCTTAACATTTTAGATCCATCATCATCATAATAATATATTAGCAATCTTGAATAAATTAAAAAATAAAATAATATATATGGGACAAATTGTAATAAATAAATTAAAAAGAAAATATTATATATATGGGACAAATTGTAATAAATATATTAAAATATATATTATATATATGAGACAAATTCTAATTCTTATTTGAGGAGGCATTACATTAATGGTTACACTATGAGACTGTAACCTAACAAAAGGTCAAAGGAAAAGGTAAGATTGCAACCTAAAACTCTTTTTTTTTTCTCATTTCTTTAGGCTTATGCCATCTGTGGAGGATGGCCCATCCTTTGGCAACCAAGTCCCCATGAGGATATCACGGGAAGTCAATTTCTAGCATTCAAGTTAAACTTTGGGGCCTCAGCTATGGTCTTATCTTGGGATAGAAGCTAATTCACCTTAACGACACATTTGCCAGCATGTAAGCCAAGGGGGCTTCATGCAGTTAGCTATTAAACCCTAAATTTTTGTATGTTATAGCTAGCTAGTACATGGATCTTTCAGTGAAAGTGGTTTTTCTTTCAAAATCTTTTAGTGAAGGTGCTTCAAAATCCTAAGAAACAAAGTTGAAAACAAAGCTACTAACTTCAACGCTGCGAGAGGAACTGAAGAAGGAATGAAGCGAATCTGTAAAAGGAACTGAAAGATCTTGAAAGACTATGACTTTGTGAAAGGAATGAAGAATGAAAGAGGCAAAGGTATGGAATGATGTGATACAAAGACACAACGACAGCCCACAAGATGAAGGTGAGAGGCCAAAAAGACTATGAGATAAGAGTGAAAAAAAGGAAAGAGAGAGGATGTGCAGTAGATCAAAGTGTTAAGACTTGAGATCGGTGTGTAGCAAATAATAAAAAAGAGATCGTAAGAAATCTGAGGGAGAAGATAGAGATCGTGTGGCAGTGAGATTGTGAGGGAAAATGAGAGATAAGAAAATGTTAAGAGTGTTGAGCGGCTAGGGTTCAGTAAGAAAAAAAAATCTAAAAAATGAGTGATTATAATGTTTTTATTTTAATTATTTATTTTGTATTAAATTGGGTATTTCAATTTATTCGATTTCAAATTTTAAACTTGAAAATTGACTACTTTAACCATTTAAACCAATAGGATAACTGAGATACCCGTATAATCCAAATTAACCAAATCGATTTATCCAAAAATTTTGGTTTTAATTGAATTTTACTCTCTCCTACCTATAATTTCAATATAAAAAAATTTGCTATAATATCAAACCAACTTTCTGTAGGTGAATGCCTAACTTTTAAGGTCTCTGAACTCTTGATCTATGTACTAATTATGCTTTTTATCATGCCACAAGTATTCCAAGACAAAAACGGTGACATGAGTGAATAAGAGAGCTAAAAGAAAAGAAAATGAGAGTTCGGGGTATTTATAGAGGAGTAAATAAATAGAGCTTTTAACGAATTATTTATAAATATATTCAATTTTTGTTTGTTTATTCCTAATTTATAATTATATATTTTTTTGTTTTAAATTGCTTATGATTTGTTTATTATTCATGAACATATTTGTTTATTGTTCATAAACATGTTTGTTTATATATATTGTTGAACATATTCGTTTAATGTTCATGAACGAGTTCGTTTAACTTAAACAAGTCCAATACAAATCGAACATGAAAACATAATGAATAATTTTCTTACCAAATACGAAACAACTCTAAAAATAAACAAATAAACTATGGACATACATTCATTTGTTCATATTCAATTCATTGACACCCTAGACACTTCTTCTCATAAGAGTAGGGTTTCAAAAATCAAAACTCCAATTAAGGGCAAGTCGAGGTTCAATCAAAGATTTAAGAAAGTTGGATCAAAAGCAAAGTAAGCAAAAATTCACTTTACCCTGTTGCCATCCTTATGTCATGGTAATAAAAAAAAATTTAACAAATTGTTGTATTTTCAAATCTTATAATGAAAAAAAAATACTATATTAGAATTTTATGCTGACTAATTTGTATGTATGTAAATTACATTTACTGTAGATATCTAATTTTTGTGGGTTAATTGTTAAATCTCAAATGTATAGTCTAATTTTTACATATTGAAAATTAGATTGTTTTACATTATTTTATTTTATTTTTATTTCTTTATATATATTTTTATAACAATGATGATGATGATGATGATAGTAAAAAAGTAAAAAAAAACAACAAAAAAATTCAACTTATGCAACTCATATCAAGTTGCCCTAATACCAAACTTTGACAAGTTTTGTATCAAAATTTTTGGTGGCTTTGAAAAATCATCCTTCAATCTTAGATTTTCTAAGACCTGAATTCATATTCTAACATTATAAATCTAGCATTTTAGGAGAAGAATTTTTTAGATAGAACAATAAAAAAATCACCCACTATCAAGATCGCCCTAGCCTACACATAGACCACATTTACTATCACCACAACCTAAAAAAAAAAAAGAACACATACCCTAAAAGGGGAGAAGTAGTGTTAAAAAACCACAAAAAAAATCATAAAACATAAAAACAAAAATCACATGAAAGGGTTTAAGTTTAGGCAATTTAGGGTGTTTTGTGGCTAAATCTTTCGTGAGGAGGAAGAGCTCATTTATTAGAAGCAAGTGGTGTTTGTCGTGGTGTAGAGAGGTTGTTTGGGCTTCAAAACTAGTGGCTTTAGGTTTAGATCTAGGGAATTAGGATGAGCTTTGGACGAAACTAACTGGGAAATGATAAAAAGAGGTCAAAAGGAAGATTTTGGTGTATTTTAAGCTTTAATTAGCACTGGCAATGAAATGTGGCAGTTGACATGGTAGCTGACCACTGGAATCTAGGTTTAGGTTAGCCGGTTGTAGGAATGTTTGAAAGAGAATAAATCTTTCTTTTGTTTAGAAAAGAGATGAAATGAATTAAAAAAAATGAGTTGGCTTTTGTAGTTGAAAAGAAAAAATATATGATCCATGCATGGACTCGAATGCGACCTAAAATCCTCGTGTCCAACTTGCTCCCAACCAAATTCATCTGTCATGAATTGGTCCAATTAAACTAGACCAAGCCAACGGTGAACCAAGTTGAACCACCAGAAGATCACCCAAGTCATTCTTAAATCGCCCTTGACTTGCTCCAAATTGCCTTGAATAGCAACCTATATTGATTTTTAAAACTGTTGACCAATTTGATTGACCTTTTTTTATTTTTTTTGTTTTATTTATATTTATGTTTTATATTTAATTACGCATGTTTAAAATTTAAAGTTATTGATTTTAAATAATAATGAAATAATAATAGAATTATTAAATAAAGTGTTAATTTAAAATCTTTTGCATAGTAATAATTTTATCACAAAAATTAACTAATTTTAGAAAAAAGTAAAATAATAAAAGAAATAAATAAAATGATATGATAAAAATATTTAAAATAATAAATTTTCAAACGGTTGCGAAGATGCAGCCAATAAACAAAAATCTTTTAAATTCTACTAGAATTATGGTAATTTTGAATAAAACTCCAATAATATTTATTTTGAATTAAAAATAAAAATGAAAAAAATAAAATTTAGATAATCAAATAATCGAAAGCGTAACAATTTTATGATCTTTCTCAAGCTAAATGTAAATTAAAATCAATGATAAATTCTAGACGAATTACGAATGTTAATTTTTTAAAGAAATTTTTTTTTGTATTTTTGCGAGCATGATGAAAAATTCAAGACAAAATTGAAATAAAATATGATATCAAGGGTCCAAAAATAAAGAGTAGCAAAGAATAAAAGCAAAAAAAAAATTAATTACTAATTAAGACATTAAGAAATGATGACAATGACTTTTTGGGAATAATGAAAATCCTCTTAATCATGGAATTATAAGAAATTGTGAAAGAGTGATTTTATAAAAGGTTCTTACGTGTGAAAATCCGTCCAAATATTATCAAAATGATGAAAATTTTGGAGAAAAGATTCAAACACTGACGGTTTACATTTATTCCTAAGTAAGAGAAATATAAGGAAAAATAATAAATATTAATTAGTTAAATTTCTTTTTTATAAGATTTCAATAAATCATAGGAATAAAAGTATAATCATTAATCAATAACGTGGTTCCAAAGGAAATTGTGAATGAGTAATTTTCTTAAGAATTTGCAAAAACCATGTTTTTTTTCTAAATTTTACCAGAACAATACAAAATTTAGATGCATTTATAAAAATGAAAAATAATTCATTAAATTGTAAAAAAAGGTTTTTTAATAAAATCACAAAAGCTTTCATGAATACAATGACGAAGTCTTTTCAAGGAAATGAATGAATTCCTTAAATATTTTTAAGATTGAAAAAATTTTTAAAGATTTTACCAAAATTATGGAGAAATCTTATGAAAATTTTTAATATTTAAATAATTAAATTTAACTTAGAATGAAAAACCATTCAATTAAGACTATTTAGGGACAACACAAAGTTAATTGATATCATTTTTGGACGAGAGTTGTAGGGTTGCTAATCTTAAATACCCATCCTCTAGCTAACATTTAAGAACAGTTTACTTCATATGAAGTTTTCATACAAACCTTTTGAAGTTTGGGATGCCTTGGGTATTGGCATAGGTCAACACTTTTAGGGTTTAAGTAGTTTTAGGGTCTAGAGAATCTAGGGTTATGGGTTGGATTTAATGTTTGAGGTTAGGTTAGGTTTAAGGTTTGAAGTTGGTTTTAAGGTTTAAGGTTTTGGTTTTAGGGTTTTGAGTTGATTTTAGGGTTTAATGTAGGTTTAAAGGTTTAGGATTAATGGTTTAGAGTTAAATTTTGGGTTTTGGGTTAAGTTTAGGATTTTGGGTTGAAGGTTTTTTTTAGGGTTTAGGGTTAAGTTTAGGATTTTGTTTTTAGGGTTTAATGGAGTTTAGGACTTACCATGATTTTTGTGAACCTCCTAAAAAAACTCCAACATTTAGACAGATTTTTCGAAGTAAACCAAAAAACCATGATTTTGAAATTTATTTGGGGGGCATTTGGTTTGCAAAATCTTAGATTCTGAGAGAAAGTATGATATTCGAAAAAATGTGATACCCGACGGAAATTTTGATTTTCAAAGCACCCAATTTGCAAACTTTTATGTTTGGTTGAAGGGAATTTACGTTTATTAAATCATATATTTTTATCATAATATCTTTGACAATCTTGAAAAAAACCTTTCATTTTGTTTTGAAACAAATAAACACGACAAATAAGACCTTTATCAAATGAAAGAAAGATTTTATAATTTTTTTATAAAATTTAAATCGTACCAATTATTGCGTTTGTATAAACAAAATGCAATAATTGATGTTATTTTTAAAAATTAACTATGATCAAATACTACATAATTAATAAATAAATGTCATAATTGGTTTCGTTTAAAATTTTACTTTACTTAATTACGTTGCTTAATTAAAAGAAACACAATAATTGCTTTCATTTAAAATTTTACTTTACTTAATTACAATGTTTAATTAAAAGAAATGCAGTAATTAAGTTTTTTTAAAAAATTACTTAACTCAATTACTCAATTACAACATTTAATTAAAAGAAACGTAGTAATTGAGTTTTTTTTTTAAATTACTTGACTCAATTACTACACTTTTAAATAAATGACGTAATTGAGTCATTTTTAAACCATAAACCCTATTCACTCTTAATCATTTTGTTATAAAAGTTAAGGCTATTGAAGGCAATCCAAAGTACATAAAGACATTAAAATGTTATAAAAGTTTTTCCTAGCCGCTATAGCAGTCTATCATTATATACAAAAATAAGAAACGAGAAGCCGTAGAAGCAAGCTTTTTTCTTGGTACAGCCACCGGTTTTTATCCTTAAGCAGTCACCAAATGCGGACCAGATCGCGGAAGCACGCAAGAGTACGTAACATACTTGACTCTATCTAAAAGCACGACCACAAAGATCCGAGAAAGCGACTTTGGTACAATCATGTCATCTATATCTCCATCACCAGCCTCTCTGGGATCAATAAGCACAGAAACTACCATAGAAGAAGCAGTTTTATTACCTTGAAAATTCTCCCTTCGAGAATTTCTTCCAACACGCTGTTGGGTTATGTTCAGATCATGTCCCGATAGAGGAATAGGATGACCATGGAGAATCCTTCTGTTTCTTTGCTTGTTAAGCTGCGTAGAATTTTGCCGACGCTCATCAGAAACATTGGTAACTGGGGAAGCAGGAACAATGGCTCCTGGAGCAGAGACATCAAACTGGAACACTTCAGTGCACATGCCAGAGCTCAACATTGGTCCTGCAACAAAGACAAAAGAAACACAATCAATTTAGTACATGACACATACACCAAGAGCAGAGTTCATCTCGGTGCAATTGATTTTACTTCAATTTCAAGACAAAAAAAGCTAAAAATATAATGGCAGGCTTCAATAAGTCAGCAATACAACGAGACATGATAGACTCATTTTTAAATTCACGCTGCCAAAACCTAGCCAAGAGTTATTTTTTAAATCGTGTGAAACATCATTAGTTTGTTCTTCACGTTTAAATCCACACTGTCAGAACATAATGGAGTGTTAGCCACTAGTTATCATTAATTTATTTTAGTTCTTTTTCATTTTTGTTGGGAACAGGAGTTGGGGGAGTTGGCCACCACCTATCAACCATGATAAAAATAAAACCCAAGACTATTTGAACAGAAAATAAAAATTCTACTCATTCGACTCAGTACACTAAACTCTTAAATTCACAGCAAATGGTCAAGCTAAGCAGAAAGTATCTCATTGACCAAGTTTGTGCCACAATTATATAACGATTATCAATTTATACTGATTGCAGTAAAGCTACCTAACCTTAACCCCCAAACAGGGACTGCAGCCAAGTGAAAAGTTCTACACCTTATTTGGCTTCCAGCAATTACCAATATCTAAGTTAAAATTACATCCAATTTTACAGAACATTCACATCCAGAAAAACACCCTATGAAAGTAATTAGAAATATAATATGAAGATAATACCTGCCACTCCTTCCCGGAACCACTGCTGCATCTTACCATCAGCAACAGTTGACTTGAAATGGTCCTTCAAAGCATCAGCAGAACCTGAAGAAAGAGCCATCTGTCTTTTTGCAGGATTTCTGTATTCACAAGAATGCTTTCCTCTATTCTTTCTGGCATCAGGAATTGCAAGGGCTGGAGAGAAATTCTTAGGGATCACCAAACCTGTCTCCTTATTCTTTATTTGAGAAGCTTTGTGAGAAGCCACAGCTTTCTCACTGGCCAGAACAGAATGAATTATCAGGTTGCCATCAATTTTCACAAGCTTATCATTTCTCGGTACATACAAGGAAGCAGTAAGAGGCTCACTACCATTGCCCATAAAACCAGGTACATTAGGTGCCCCAATATCTTTCTGCTCAACACCAGTCTCTGATCCTCTACTGTGAACTCTATTGCTAACGTCAAATTTCTCATAAGAAAATGCCAAATCCCTTCTATCACTAGAGCCATTTAAATGACTATCAACTCTCAAAACTCTGCCACGATGCACTTCATAAAACCCATCGCCAACAAAACCAGACCCAACAGGCGTATTATCATATCTAACGTTCACAACTGGGACCAAACCACCAAACAATAATATGAAAAACAACATACCCAATAAACTAACACTAGCAACCTTCTTAGTTTTGCTCTCATTCTTTTTAGCTTTGGAAGCCGGTTTCGACTGCTGTTGTGATTTCAACCTAGGAATAGGAACCAATGGCACCTGAGACCCTGGCGGCTTCATCACATAGGGCGGAGCACAGGGAACCCATGGGTATGCCATCGGTGGATACATTGGCATAGGAAATGGCTGTGGAGAGCACATTCCAGCACCTCCACCACTGCCACCACCAGTGCTTAACTGCTGTCTCAAGGTAGCATTTTCAGCCATAAAATAAGCTATCTTATTATTCAAATCAGCAATAGTAGAATGCATTGCCCTAACCTTATCCTCCAGCTCTTCCACGTAATGCTTCTTACGCTGCCTTGAAAGCTGTGCACTCTCTCTGTTCCTCATAAGCCTCGCCCTCCTTTTCTCCTCCTCTTCGCTCAGCGCATTCGAATTATTATTAGAATTGGAGTTAGAGATTTTCACCGTGGGCAGCGATGATCTTCTGCACTTGCTGGAATCAGTTTCTTCATCGCCTTTCTTTCTTTTAGACAGTCGCCTTTTCCCCATTTCTTCAACATTAATCTTTTGATCGATGATGTTTCCGGAAGAATCCGGGGAGGCAACATTCGTCGCTTCAGAAACGGCCGAAGCACAATTTCCGGAGCCTAAAGAGGAGACAGGAGAGTGGGAATTACCTGAATAATCAGGGCCGTTGACACTGTCAAGTTCCGCAGATGACGTATTGAGGTACCTTTCGACGTCGGATTCGGGTGTGACTGAAGAATCGGGGATGAGAAAGTGCTCGGAATCGGAGGGAAAGTAGAATTGATCGATGTCGTCAAAGGTGAGTTGGAGATCATCGTTGTCATCGAAAGGAAACCCTAGATCTGATGAGAGATACAACGTATCCATTGGTGGTATGGCCAGCGATTCCAAATCGGAGCCCAGATCGGGTTCCAGCGGCGCTTCCGCCATTAAATTTTGGTTTTGAGGGGTTTTACAGAGCAAATTCAGAGTGTTAGGAACGCAATCCGATGAAAGACCAAAGACTTCAATTAGTGATAGAATTTGCAAATGGAATTTTGTTTTTTCAAATGGTCGCTTTTATCTGAAAGGGTCCGAAGACTTTCCTTCGACGTTTGGCTTTGCCTCGTGGGTACGCGCGTTTGTCACTTTTTTTTCCTTTCCCGTTTTTTTACAACCTTTTCTTTTCCGTTTGTTTTATTCAAGATTTTACTAAGCTAATATTTATATTATAATCGGATAATATCGTGGCTTTTGAATTATAATTAAATATTTAATATAAATATGTTTTTTTAATTTGATAAATTCAATTTTTTTTCAAAAATGTCTATTTTATAATATATAAAAAATTTTTAAATAAAAATTTAAAATAATATATGCATTAGTATTTAATATACTATTAGTATAAATTTTTAATTATACAAGTAATGTTAAGAGATTGACACATGTTCTATTTCTATTTTAAAATAATTTTTAAAATAAATTTGAAAAGATATTTGTTTTATTTAATTGCACTAAAATTTTAGTATTTTCATACTTATTTTTGTATAATTTTCATATATTTTAGCTTGTTCGTTAAGATTTTTAACAAAATTACTCTTAAATACATATTTATCCATGCGTAGGTACAAATAAAAAAATTGAGAAATTTTAGATTTTTTTTATACAAATCTAGAGGATTTTTTATGCAATTTGAACAAATAACCTAAATTAGCATTAATAGACCACATTGATACTTAAGGAGTTTTCTTAACTTTTGTTAAATAATTTTTTAGTATTATTTTCATTTTTTTTTTGTAAAATGTAAGATAAATATGTTCATAAAATGTTTTAAAAAATTTATAAAAAAAAATAAATGAAGCACGTAAAAAAGGCATGGACGTGTGCATGGGTGCATAAATAAGCATGCAATTTCAAGACATTTCAATCTAGGTCCAAAAGCACAAAAAAAAAAAAAAGAGCTGATGTGGCATTTTTAAAGGATGTAATTGGCCATTATTTTGACTTCTTAAACCACCCATTACACATGAAATAAGAACTTGCAAAGTGCTAAGGCATCAACCAAACAACAAAACTAGGGACTTGCACTTGTCATGGGTCGGGAATCAAGCTCCAAACTCATGCGGCTCTAAAACCCAAGAATAGACTCATTCGATGTCCTAGATCAACCTAACACTTGGATCGGTGCTCGGGCACTCAATGCTCTAGGGCTAGTCGACCAAGTTGCTACTAAACAAGGCTGAACAATAAGTGTTTGATGGAAAGTTAAAGAGAGCAATAGAGATAGGCAAGAGTAAACATGTATTACTCTAAGTTTGGTGTGTACAATAAGGGTGGAGGCACCCTCTATATATAGCTAAAGCCCCCTTACATCAATGAATGATATTAATCCTATTCTAAGGTTCATAAAGAGTCCAAAGATTACAAAAAATTACATAAGATTACAATGGAAAAGTTTAACTACAAGGACTTTGTCAAATAAAAGTTGGAACCAAATGGGACTCTTCCTTCAATAGTGCTTGTGCAGGGCCCCTCCCTGGGCCAATGCCTGGATCAGTTTTGCTCGTACCTTGGCTTACTTCTGTGCTTGCAACTTGGTCTATTTGAAAGCTACTAACTGGATCACCTAGCTTGAGCTCTTATAGCTTGTTTCAGCATAAGCACACTTGTTTTAGGTTATGATCTTACCCCTAAGACCTCCATTGAACCTCTAGGCCTATTATCCCTTACATTCTAACTTAGTCTCGCTTGTCTTAGAATTGTTCCTTGTTTCGATGAGAACCCCTAAGCCTAGTCCTTCTTACAAACCATGACACACTAGCGCTGCAACAAAAAAATGAAAGCTTTAGAAGTGTCCAGTGAACTGAAGAATTTTTTAGATATTTTAGACCTTCAGCTCCTTCCCTTTACCTATATATATAAGGAGAGGCTTGACTATTAGAGGAGACTTAGTTTAGGATTAAAATTTTTTCTTTACTTTCCTACACTTTCATTTTTAGTTTTTATATTTTCTTAATTGCCAAACACTTTATTTCTAGCATTTTTCCTTTAAATTTCATTACAAATTAATTGTTTCTTAAGTGTTTTTTAGTACTCTTTTAAAATTTTTCAATAAAATTTACATTTACATTCGTTTTCCAACTCCCATCTATTGATTTCTCATGAATGTTCAAATATGTTTTTTGAATCTATCTATTTTGACCTATCTATGGTTTTTGGATCATATCTCTATCAAATGTTGCTTATTTTTGTTCAATTTTTTGTCATAGTTTAGAGTTACAACTTAGTTGAATTTCAGCTTAAAACTCACAGCACATTGATCCAGATTAAGATTGGTAATTATGCATGGATGTAAGTGATAGGTGCAAGCTAAACATGAAAATCAACTTTGGCGTGGATCTTCTCTCATCTTTGGCATTTTGTTTACATTCTTTTCTTCTTTAGATCTTTAGTTCTACTTGTTACCTTGCTAAGTTTCATTTTGTACAATTTATTTCACATTTTTAAGTGTTGTTTAGTTAATTTTGTTAAATATGTTCTATTTTTTCATATTCTGAACTATTTTTAAATTTGAGTACATTGAGCTAATTTCTTTATTTGTTCATGCTCTTTTCTTGTCGATGTAAGTAGTTAACTTATAAATCTAGGTTGTTCTAGCTTAGATAAAGTTCCTTGCTAGTATATGATCACTTGTTGAATTTTTTCTTTGGAATTTTCTTGTGTTTCTAGTACATACTAGCTGCTATTTTAATTTATTTACACTGTTTGAGTATTTTCTTGCATTCTCTCTTCTACCATTTAATTCTTCATTAAGTGCTTCAATTTGTTCTTCATTTAACTTACATAAAGTTCTATTTGTTCATCAATAGGAGTTAAATAAAAAATCATTTTATAGCTTCTTTGTCTTTGCCATTTCAAGTTATTGCATTTGTTTTGGATTGATTTTTATGTTACATTATGTTCATGCATTATTCTTCAGATCGTATGTTCCAATAAGCTATTCATAGGATGTTTAAAATTCAGTTTATGTTTAGGAAGAGTTGTGTGTTTAACTTTGCTTGTATGTTGCACATTTAAGCTTTCATTTCCAATTCATGTTTAAGCTTTCATTTCTTGCTTATGTTTAGGCGTTGTTTCCATCTTTAGGTGCTGCTTCCAATTTCTTCATTTCCACATCATTTTTATATATGCATTTCATTTAGATATCATTTGTTCTTGCATAGAATTAGGTGGCCATTTAGATTAGATACGTCAAATTTTTAATTGTAATATTCTTGATTGATTTTTCATATGCATTTTATTTTTATAGTAATACTTGTAGACATCAAATTTTATTTGGAACACTTTTCAATGTGATTGATCCAGGGCTCATTTGTGAACATGGGTTGAGATTATTTAGGAGGAGCATTTACAACCCATAAAGAGCTCACAAATTTGCCTATTTAGAAATTCAAAGTCAACTTGGGTCAAATCCGATCAAATAAAATCTAAATTACACAAAACTTAGTCAAAATGGATAAGAGCCTAGGTTAATTCTCAAAATACAAAAACCTAATTGAAATCAATGTGATTTAAAATTAAATTCAGGATTTTTCAAAACATTAAAATTTTCATTATACCTTAGAAAGGGCAAAATTACCAAAATACCCTTATAAAGGGTATTTTGTAATTTGACATTCTCGAGCTCAAATTTTTATGAGACTTTTTAGATCTTAACTTTATAACATTTCATGATTTTTGGTGCATTTAAAATTACAGCAGTATCCCAAAAAACGTGAAATTACCAAAATATCATAATAGGGGTATTTCCATAATTTGGCTTTCCCGAGCTCAAAATTTCACAAAACTTTTTAGATCTTAATTCTATAATATTTCATGATTTTTGGTTATTCCGAACACACAGCAATTTCCCGAAAAGTGTGAAATTACCAAAATACCCTTATAAGAGTATTTCGTAATTTGACTTTTTCGAGCTTGGATTTTCATGAAACTTTTCAAATCTCAATTTCATAACATTTTGTGATTTTGGTTCTTTAAAGTTATAAAAATGAGCATGGGAACATTGAATTCTAAGAAAATAGCTTAAATACCGAAAACTTTGCATTAGGGGTAAAATGGTCTTTTTTCATGGGTTTAGACCATAAAAATTCAACCTTTGCAATGTTTAATGTGGGCCATTGGATCTTTTTCTGACTTTTGATCCAATGGCCAAAGGTGGCTCCTTGAAAAGAATAAAAGGAAAAACTTTGACCCTTGGATGAGATTTCATCCAATGGTCTTCATTGATCAAGATTGAAATCCTTTTATTTTGAGGAAAGGTTTACTGAATGAAAGGAGGGAGAGGCTGGTAAATAGTAAAGGGCATAATAGAGAGGCTTTGGAAAAAAAAAAGTGCAAAAACACAAAGAAATAAGCTAAAAAAAAATATAAAAAGTTCAAAGGTGAGCAGCTCATAGGCGTAGGTTTTGCTGTTATTATCATTATTCTTACTCCATTTTTGTATCAGTTATGATCTTCTTTGCAAAGTGTTTTTATTTTTTCCTTGTATGCTTTGACCTTGGTGTGTATGTTGATTAAGTTTGAGGCTTCATTTGTTTTATATTTTTTTTACAAATGGTTAGAACTTCATCTCTTTTTTTTAGTATAACCGAACAGCTTCTACCTCTTTCAATGGTAGCAACAATCGGCCTCCTTCCATAAAGTATTTTACCTTTACTTTTCCATCTTTCATTGATAATCTTTAGTTGGCCTAATCTGCAACAAATGAAACTCTAAAAATTAGTTTCAAATAACCAAATCGTGCTGCTTAGCCCTCCATAAGTAGTCATGGATTAGATGCCTTTCCACATAGCCATAGGCATCACGATTTGGGTGTCACTCACATAGCCCCATCTATTTGACATGAAAAGAAAACTTTAATAGAAATAGCTTTCAAAGAGGCGAGTGATAAGTTGTTGAAAGGGAAAAAAAGGTTTAAAAATTGGAGCTTTTCTTCCAACTCTTTGTTTTACAATTGGGAAGGGATCTTATACAAGTTAAAGCTTCAAGCTTTTTCTTTTCTTCTGGTTTCTTTCTTCTGTGTAGGGTCTTGTCTTGGTTTATCCTTGTTTTTAACTATATGAAGAATGCAAAGTTAAAAATAGGCAATGTGTAGGGAAAGCTTCACATGAACTACAAGTTGTTCCATTAGTAATTTTTTATTTGCTTGGCCTTTTGCATGCTATTTATTTATTCCATCAGTGCATGAATCATCTATGGATGTAAGAAAATATTATAAACACTACATGGTCCCACCATTACCTTGTTGCTTAGTTTTCTTGGGGTAGGGATAGTTTTACATACATTGCATGGATTCCTTGGCTTAATAGTTGTAAGGGTGGATTAATTTTTCTTTTACATTTGGCATGATGGGTACTATATGATCTAAAAAATATAATAACAAATATAATAAGGTTAAGATGGATAATAAATAATTAGGGTATAAGAATATTTAAATATCTTTTTGCATAGTAATTTTTAGCATTATAATCATGCTTGTTTTTGGATTATGTTGGATTTTGAATGTCTAGTCTCTTTGTGCATAAATTGGTATGTTTATGTTCCTTAAGTATGTTTTATTCATTTTAGTTATGATTTGCACTTTGAAAATTTTACTAACAATAATAATAAGGAATTTTAGGCTAAAAATATATAAAATTTTAATTAATTTTTGGAACAACTATAAAAATGTGCTTGCTCTAAAAATCTACCTAGATGTTAGAGAATTTTATAGATGCTCGTAAATTCTTAAAATTCAAACTCAAATTTACTAAAACCTCGAACTCATTTTAAATTTATAACGATTTGCATGAAAATTTTTTATAAAGTAATCTATTCCCGAATGCCTTTTAGATGCTGGGGTATTTAAGAAATTTTATTTCATTAAGAATTTTCATATATTTTCGCAACTTGAAATGAATTTATAAAATAATAAAAAAAAATTAGACTGAAATTTTAAATATAAAAATTCACACCCAAACTCTGCCTAGACGTTGGAGAGTCCATGTAGTTTCTTTGTATTTGAAAACCTATTTCTTAAATTCATATTTTATCATCATTTTGCATTTGTTTTATTTTTAATTTAATGTCTTCAATTATAATGCATATATATATGTTTGATTTAGTTATAGATGTTTAATATTAATTATATTATAATTCTTTTTTTATTACATCAAAAGTTTTCTTAAAATCATTTTAGTTTCAAATAAATAAAATTAAAATAGTATTGCATGAAATATAATTAATCGGTACTCTACCTAAACGTTGGAGAGTCATCGATAATTATCATTTATAAAGAATGTTATTTTATTATTTTTAGAAGGAATGTTATGGTAAATCTTAAATGGAAAGATTATCTTCAAATTCTAACTTTATTGTTGGGGACTTTGAAGGTATTATTTTAATTTGAAGATTTTCATGACATTCCTAAATAAAGATTTTTTTTTCTTACAAACAAAATGAATTATAATTAAATTTCAAACAAAAACCATTTTTCTCCAAAATTATAAATAACGCATAATTAATTGTTACTAATTTATGGACATTGTGAGGGTGCTAATCCTTTCTTACATGTAATCGACTCTCGAACCTGATTATAATTTCGTAAACTTGTCTTTCTAATAAAGCTTTAAACCCGTTTTATTGTTTTATTAAAAAGATAAAATTTTTAGGTGGCCAATCACACCAAAAAAAAGATTATTAACGACTTCTCGTGTTTTTTTACGTGACTTTTAAATTTTTATGTCTAGCAATCGAGTCTCCAGATCGATACGTTATGACAGCTTGGCGATTCCACTGGACAACTTTTAATAGTTAAGCCAAATTTTAATTATGCGCTATGAATAATTATTGGATTTAATTGGTTTTATTTGATATTTAATTTAATTCCTTTTATTTTAATTTTTCAAAGAAAATATATATGTACAAATTAATAAATAAAATAAATTTTATGCTACTTATTATGTTGTTTTGACTTTGTGCTTATGATTTATTTGAGATATGACTCATTTATGATATTTTGATTAATATGTCATTTCATACACTCTGCATATTCACTCGCATGCATGAGCTCTAAACCTGGGCTTTATTCATTTTAGGAGGAAGTAAAGTAGTTACACTTTCGTGAGGTAATAACCTTCCATTTGCTAGCAAAATACTTTCACTTAGATTGAACCTTTTCTGTTAGTAGCCTATAATGGGTGAAGATTGAGAAACCTTACTAGTTATGATGGACGATGATGTAAGGAATAGTCTGGGAACTTTTAGACATATAAATCCAAATCCAGTATATTGTGAACCTTAAGGATCTAACTTATGATAGAGCTATGCTATCTTTCTTAAGAAAATTACCTAAAGCTAAGACACTATATACATTATATTATTTCGTTGTATGGTTGTGATATTGTTTCGATTACTTGTTTGTTTTAAATTATTGAGTCTTTTTATTTTTTATATATTCTTTGATTTTGTTGCTTACATTATATAGGGATTATATTTTAAGATGGAGTATTTATTTTAGGTTAAGACAAAAAAAAAAGAAGCAAAAATGAAGCAAAAAGAAAAAGAAAAAGAATCCTTATGGAGCCATTAGTGGTGTCGACCTTTTGTACAAAATTATTCAAAAGTCCAAAACCATGCCATTTTTTTTTAAATTACCTAAATTAGGACATGTGGGGTACTTTGATACAAATTGTGTTTAAGGGTAATAATACTACAAATAAAGTTAGGATAAAAAAAAGGCAAAAAAAACAAAAAACAAAAAAATTTTCAAAATTTCATTTTAAATTCTTCATTTATTAGCCATAAGAATTAATATAAAAAGAAAAGTCATCGAATTCTATGTGAAAAAATATGTGTTTTTAAATTTTTTTTGTTCTTTCACATTTTCATTTGATCTTTTACTTACATTTTTATCATGTTTAAAGAAAAAAAAAAGGAAAAAGAAGAAGAAATAATAGGATAGTATATACAACCCATCACATGCATCCTCATAGATAGTACATGCATCCTATTTGATACACATCATAATAAGATAATACATGCATTGTATCCCATTCACATTAGTGGATAGTAGATGCATCATATTTCATGCACATGTTGATAAATACACATGCCTCCTACGGACATTTAAATAGGTGGTGCATGCATTCTATCTCATCATATATTTTAAAGTAGTGTCAACCTCATTATGCCAACATAACACATTCATTGTATTTCATGTAGACATATTTTGTGCACTTAATAGATTCATGCATTCCATACAAGTATGTTGCATTAGTCATAAGAATATATCTCATCACTCATGCAAGTATGTCATTACATTTCATGCATATGGGTTCATGAATGGTAAGGTTTTATAGAACATGCAATACATTTCATATCCCACCATTATTGTAACATAACATTATATTCCTTGCATATACATTCATGGATGACGAAATTTTTATCATTTGGGGCCTACACGTGTGAAAACCCATTTGCCTTAGGCATATTTTCATTTCCTAACATGTTTTTACATCCTCATCATATTCATGTATTCATAAACATGATTCTATATGTCACATAATTTAGAAATTGTTTCTATGGCATTCATTCAATAAAAGTAATAACATAAAATTTTTGGTGTAAGTCCCAGAATAAAGTGTTTGTCTTGGTGGAAATTAGAATAGCAAAAATGGGAGATTGATTGGAAGTAAGGATTAGTGCTTTAGAGTTGAATCAAGAGGAATTTTAGCTCGAGCTTTAAGAGATGAAATAACAGATTGCTCAATTGATGAAAATGGTTAAAGCTAGTGGTATGGTTAAGTTTGTTATCTCTCAAAGATTGTTGTCACTTTCGATTCCATCAAATCAAGATCAACTGGCTCTTATTAGTTCTAGCACTTGCTCGAGCATACCAAGGCATTCGGTGATTTAAACAGTGACCAAAGTTTGGGCATGCTTAAGAAAATAATGGGTGAATTAGCCATGTAAATGATTGAATTCAAAATGAGAAGGGAAAAAAATGGAAAAAGAATGAAGGGGAGGTGCAAGTAATCACACCTAAGGGGCATCTACCCAAGAGCTTCATCCCACGAAGTTTTTATCCTTTTCATCAACCTCACTATCTAGGTTTTCCAATAAGTCCCTATCCCTAAATGACCATTTACAATCTTGTTCCTACGTTCAAGCCTACCACCCAACCAATAAAAAATCAAAAAAGAAAGAAAAATGACCAAGAGAAACTTCCAATCCCTGTGTCTCACCTTTTGCCTTTGCTAATAGAAGGTCAATACCTTACTCTTGTGCCTCTAAAAATAACATTTAATCCATTAACAAGGAGTTATGATTCTAATGGCAAGTGTGATTATCATATGGGAACAATCGGTCATTCAACTGAAAAATATAGGCAGTTAAAGGAAAAAGTTGAAGATCTTATCAAAAGTGGCATTCTGACCTCAGAATTGATGGAACAATGGAAGTTGACTTTATCAATTGTAAAATGTGAAGAGATGAAATGTGGAAGAAGATTTCAAGTGTTGAAAAATCAAGATAGGATGGCTTTCTTTTAAACCTTTAACCTTTTATGTATGACATGTGCATGGTGTCTTTAAAAGTTATTTAAATTAATCTTGTTGAACTTTATGAATGCTTTTCAAATTTTCTATGAAATTTTATCCCTATGCATTTGTTTGAATAAAAGTCTCACATAATTAATTTTTTTAAAATCATAAAATGAAAAGCACTTTGCTAAAAAAAAAAAGAGAAAAGCAAAATATGATTTGCAATAAAGTCCCACATAAATAGTTTTCAATATCAAATAAAAAAATAAGTTTTTTCAAAAGGAAATTTATGATTTTTATGGTGAGAATCTCAAAGTAATTGGTGATTACTATAAAAACACCTCATCCAATACCACTACACTTTTCCTTGACCACTCATATGTTTCAATCCTTTTGAATAATTTTATTCACCAGTCATAATCCTTTAAAGAGACATGAATTTCCACTTGCGAATCATGCTATCATTTGATACATTGAAATTATGATATTTTATTAGGCAATAAACAAAAGAGACCAACTTTGAAAACTCATTTTGAATTTTGAAAACCTAGCCAGATACTATTTTAAAATTTTCAATTGGTAATTCAATGTGTATCAAATCTTGCCAATATGATCGAACCATCCAAATTCTTTCGATGACACAGACACGAAAAATGCTAGAACTTTCTTTCTCAAGTAACTATTGTTTCATGTCTTAAGGCATATTGGCAAAAAGAAGCAAACTTTCTTCTCATCTAAGATAATTTGTTTCATGCCTTAATACATTTTTCCTTATTTTACCAAAATGTTAAACAATTTAGAACCAAAATGAGCCTTTTTGTGAATTGTGCAATCAAATTTGAGACATCCCATATGACCTCATAAGAACCCTAAGTAGGAAAACAAGATGGAGCATTAGTCATGCAAAAATTATTGATGATTGTAATAAAAATAAAAAAATGATGAAAATAAAAATAAAAACAAAAAAGAGCTTTTTATCTATTTCTTCAAATACATTACTTTTCTAACCAAGTGATCATGTTTGAAATGATGAATGGTCATCTTTCTCTATCCTTCGCTTATAGAATAATTATCCACTTGTTACCCCATTGAGACTATTAAATTTATTGTTCCCAAAATGAACCCCGACCAATGATCAATTTTTACATTGGGGGGTAAAATAAGGATATTCAAAAGCCCAACTTTAAAGAAAGTGTCTAATATTGAGAATGTCTGACATACACTTTGAAAATGAGAATTCGAGGTAAAAAATGAATAAAGCTTCAAAAAAATAGAATTTAAGAAATGGATTGCTAAAAATAAAGCCAAAAAAAAGCAAAAAGAGAAAGAGAGAGAAATGAAAAATGGTTATGACATCATGCACTTAGAAAATTTGAACGAATTCCAATAATGTCCTAACAAATTTAAAGTTTTGGAATGGGGATAAAAAAAAGCCCAAAATAGAAAATTCCAAAAAAAATTGTTGAAATGAAAACCTTTCTTTGAGATCATTTTCCTAAAGAGAACTCCTCTTCAATTTAAGTTTTTATACTTGAAATTACAAATGGTTGTCTTTCATTATCTTTTCACAAATGTAGAAATTTATTCCTTGTTACCCCTTTAAGTCTAATTGAATTCTTTCGAAATAAACCCTAACTAAGGATCACCTTTCATACTGAAAGATAAAAAAAGAACACATTTAAGGGTTAAGAATAGGAATGTCTGAATAGAATCTCGTATGTTGGGGCAAAGGTTCAATATGAAAGTTCACAATAAGTTTTAAATCCACTTAGTGAAAAAAGAAAAAAAAAGAAAAAAAAAGCATAAAAGAAAACAAAAGGAAAAAAAATGGAATGAAAGGAAAAAAAATAAAAGAAGAAAAAAGAAAAGAAATGAATGGGTGAAAAGTAAAAAAGAATAGACCTCAGAATGTATCCTTTGAATAGAAAAATGATTCTTAGTTTTAAATACCCTTAAATACTTGTTTTGGGCCTTTCTATCCTTTTCTTTGACAACCCTAAACTTTAACCTACATTTTAACCTTTGAAAAGTCTATATTGGAACAAGCATGAAGGCTTAAAATTGAAAAGTTTCTGTTGAAAAAATGACTATGAATCTTTTAAGTCCCCATTTATTACATAATTTTTTGTTTAGACCGTTAACCCCTTTCGAAAAAGTTCTTTTCCTTTTTCAGATTAGTTTTGAATTTTTTTTAAGTGCATGATGTGTTAACCAAAAAAAAAAGAACAAAGAAAGACAGACACATGGCTTTTCATCCAGAGAATGCTCCTTAAGATCCTTGGCCTAATTACCTTAAGTAATATATTTTTGAACCTATTTATCTATTCTTTCAGAACCTTGAACCTTGGCCTACATTACATATCTTGTAATGTCCATTCTGATAAAATGTGGACACTTGAATTGAAGAGTTATGTCCTTGAAGATTTTACCAAGTTCTTTATGTTAAAATATAGCTTTAAGGTGAAAACCCAATAGGGCAGTTTAGAGCTACAACCACTCTTAAACCAAAAGAATTTTAGAGTTCCAAAGTTCTAACAATAATAAAAAGTTGTTATGCAGTACCCATTAAAGACTTTGCCATTTTGTCTTTCCAAATCTTTTTCAAAAAATATTGGTTAGTTTTGATGCACATTGAAGTATCATGTTTTCAATAAAAGAAAAGTGTTTTAAAAAAGTTATCTCTTTTATAAGCCTAAAAGCATTGAGCCCTCCTTAAAGTATACCCAGTAGTGGAAAATTTATCACCCATCCACAAATATTTCAAATAGTAATATAAAGCTTTCTTTGAAATATGCCCATCAGTGAAAAAAAAAAAATTACCAATCATGCCATCCAGAAACATTCTAAATTGTAATCATCAATTTACAATAGATTCGAAAGTCATGAGTTTTCAACTTTTCTCATTGATTGCGAAGATACTTTATGTGGGGCAATTTTGTGATCACTTTTGAAAACCTCATAGATTTGTTGAGCATTTTTGTATAAGATATTAAGATTAGTTTTGGTGAAGAGTGAACCTTGAAATTTTGAACAAAGATTTTTTTTTAAAAAAAAGAGGTCTTTGAATTTGAATCAATTACAAAAGACATTGAATTTGCATGTTACAAAAACAAAAAGAGTCTTTACATTTTCATCACTTGTATCTACATTATAGAAAAAAAAAGGACATTCGCATTTGCATCATTTGTATTCGTATCTGCATATGCATAATGAAAAAGACATTCATATTTGTATTGCTTGGATTCGCATCGAGAAAAATTTGCATTCACATCACTTGCATCTGCATTGCGAAAAAAGACATTCACATTTGTATCACTTACTTCTGTTTCACAAAAAAAGGACATTCTTATCTGCATCACAAGAAAGATATTTGCATTCACATTTGCATCACTTGCATTTGCATCACAAAAAAAGAACATTCATATTTGCATCACTTGCATTTGTATCACTTACATGTACATCATGAAAAAGGCATTTGCATCATGAAAAAGATATTTGCATTTGCATCACTTACATCTGCATCACAAGAAAAAAAGACATTCGTATCTGCATCATAATGAAAAAGACATTCACATTTACATCACTTGTATTCGCAGTTGCATGTGCATCATGAGAAAGACATTTACATTCACATTTACATTATAAAAAATGACATTTGTATTTCATCGCTTGCATCTACATCACAAGAAAGATATTCATATTTGCATCACTTGCATTTGCACTTATATAAGATGTTTGCATTTGCATCATATAAGACATTTGCATTTGCATCATGGTATCGGTATCCTAGAAAAAGTATTTGTAGAAGTATTCATATAAAAGAAACATTGGCATTTGCATTATAAAAAAGCCACCTGTATTTGCATCAAGCATTCACATTATTGTATTCACATCGACATTTGCATTCAAATCATTTGATGGAAATAAACATTTGTATCATGATTATATTTGTCAACTTTGTAAATATTAGAAAGAGAAAAAGAAAAAAAGGTAAAAAAAAGAAAGTCTATAATGGAAAGATGAGAAAAAAGTAAAAAAAAAGTTTGATAGAAGACCAAAATGTCAAAAAAAAGGTTTGAAAAGTTCTATAAAAAGTGAAAAAATTGTTAAAAAATGAGATATGATACAAGATTAAAATTAAGCCCAGATTAGTTGGCACATGAACCCAGATCAGTTGGCATATAAGCCCAGATTAGCTGGCACATGAGCCTAGATTAGCTACCACATAAGCCCAAGATTAGCTGGTACATAAACCCAGATTAGTGGTCATCTTTTATTTTTTAACTTTTTGCATTCGTATTGATATTTGCATTCGTATCGACATTTGCATTCACAACATTTGATGGAAATAAACATTTGTATCATGATTATATTTATCAACTTTGTGAAATTAGAAAGAGAAAAAAAGGGGCAAAAAAAAAGAGAGAATGAATTCTATCATGGAAAGATGATAAAAAAGAAATAAAATAGTTTGATAAGAGACCAAAATGTCAAAAAAAAAAAAGCTTTGAAAAGTTTTGTAAAAAATGAAGGGATTGTTGAAAATAAGATATGATATAAGATTAAAATTAAGCCTAGATTAGCTGGCACAGAGTCCAGATTAACTGGCATAAGAACCCAGATTAGTTGGCATATAAGCCCAAATTAGCTGGCATATAAGCTTAGGATTAGCTGGCACATAAACTCAGATTACCGAGTCTTATTTTCTAACTTGTGGTGTCATTTTGATCATTTTTTATTCTCTGACTCATGGTTTAATCCTAGTCTCATTTATTTTTTGACTTATGGTTTAATCTCTGTCTCGTTATTCTCTAACTTACAGCTCAATCTTGATCTTTCTGACTCATGGTTCAATCCTGGTCTTTTTTATTTTTTGACTCGAAGTTCAATCCTTATCTCATTATTCTATAACTTACAGCTTAATCCTTGTCTCGTTATTCTCTGACTTATGACTCAATCCTAGTCTTTCTGACTTATAGTTCAATCTTTATTTGGTTATTCTTTAACTCACGATTTAATCTTGGTCTCCTTTATTTTTTGACTCATGGTTCAATCCCTGTCTCATTATTCTCGGACTCACAATTCAATTCTAATCTATTTTTGACTTGCGGTTCAATCTTTATCTCGTTATTCTTTGACTCATGGTTCAATCCTAATCTCCTTTATTTTTTGACTCACATTCAATCCCTGGCTCATTATTCTTTGACTCATGGTTCAATCCTAGTCTCTTTTATTTTTTGACTCGTAGTTCAATCTCTATCTCATTATTCTCTAACTCATGGTTCAATCTTGGTCTCTTTTATTTTTTGACTCACGGTTCGATCCCTATCTCGTTATTCTTTGACTCATGATTCAATCCTAGTCTCTTTTATTGCTTAACTCGTGGTTCAATTCTGCCTTTTTCTGACTCACGGTTCAATCTTGGTCTCTTTTATTATTTGACTCATGATTCAATCCCTATTTTGTTATTCTCAGACTCATGGTTCAATCCCGATCTCTTTATTTTTTGACTCACAATTATCCCTATATTATTATTCTCTGAATCATGGGTCAATCTTGGTCTCCTTTTATTTTTTGACTCGTGGTTTAATACTTGTTTTGTTATTCTTAGACTCACGGTTCAATTTTGGTCTTTTTATTTTTTGATTTATAGTTATCCCTATCTCGTTATTTTTTGACTCATGGGTCAATCCTGGTCTCTTTTGTTTTTCGACTCATGGTTCAATCATTGTCTCGTTATTCTCTGACTCATAGTTCAATCCTTATTTTGTTATTCTCTAACTCATAGTTCAATCCTAGTCTTTTTATTTTCTAACTCATGGTTCAATCCTAGTTTTTTTATTTTCTGACTCGCGATTCAATCCCTGTCTCGTTATTCTCTAACTTATGGTTCAATCTTAGTCTTTTTATTTTTTGATTTGTTGTTAAATTCCAATCATATTATTTTCTGAATAGCAGTTTTATCTCAATCATTCTTTACTTTTTGACTTATGGTTATCCTGGTCATCTTTTATTTTCTAACTTGTGATGTTGCAAAAAAATAAAAAAACACAACAAAAATAAATAAAAAATAAAAAAACCAAAAAACAACAAAACAACAAAACAAAAAAGCAAAAAAAAAAAAAGAAAAGAGAAAGTAAGGGTTTATCACTCGAAAGCATTATTCGAACAAAATTGCCGTTTACATCTTTTGTATTACTTTTGACGCTCATAAGTATGCAAAAAGGGATGACTGTAGATACTGAATTTTGTTCGAAATACTTTTCAACATGATTGATCCAAGGCTAATTTGCAAATAGGGTCAAAACCATTTAGGAGGACCATTTACGACCCATAAAGAGCTCACAAATTTGCCTATTTAGAAATCTAAAGTCAACTCAAGTCAAATTCGATCAAATAAAATCTAAATTACGTAAAACTTGGTCCAAATGGATAAGAGTCCAAGTTAATTCTCAAAAACTAAAAATCTTATTGAAATTAATATGATTTAAAATTAAATTCAAGATTTTTTGAAACACTAAAATTTTCATCGTACCACGAGAAGGGCAAAATTATCAAAATATCCTTATAAAAGGTATTTTCATAATTTGACCTTCTTGAGCTTGAATTTTTGTGAAACTTTTCAGATCTCAAATTTATAACATTTCATGATTTTTAGTGCATTTGAAATCATAGTAGTACCTCAAAAAGTGTAAAATTATCAAAATACCATTTTAAGGGTTTTTTTCGTAATTTGGCTTTCTCATACTCAAAATTTCACAAAAACTTTTCAAATCTTAATTACATAATATTTCATGATTTTTGGTGCATTCGAAATAAAGGGAGTACCCGAGAGGTGTGAAGTTATCAAAATACCCTTATAGAGGTATTTTTGTAATTTGGCCTTCTCGGCTCGGATTTTCACAAAACTTTTCAGATCTCAATTTCATAATCTTTCATGATTTTTGATGCTTTAAAAACCAAAAAATGAGCATGAGAGCATTGATTTCTAAGAAAATGGCCTAAATATAGAAAACTTTGTACTAGGGGCAAAATGATCTTTTTTTATGGGTTTAGGGCATAAAAATTCAACCTTTGTAGTGTTTAATGTGGGCCATTGGATCTTTTTTTGACTTTTGATCCAAGGGCCAAAGGTGACTCCTTGAAAAGAATAAAAGGAGAAACTTTGACCATTGGATGAGATTTCTTCTAAGGGTCCTCATTGATCAAAGTTGAAATCTTTTTGTTTTGAGGGAAGGTCTGTCGTATGAAAGGAAGAGAGGCTAGTTGAATAGCAAAGAGAAGAACAGAGAGGCTTCGAGAAAAGGGGAGTAAAAGCAAAGAAGCTTAAAAAAATAAAAAAAGTTCAAAGGTGAGTAGCCCATATAAGGCCACAGGTTTTGCTATTGTTATCATTATTCTTACTCGATTTTTTATCAGCCATGATCTTCTTTTCAAAGTGTTTTTATTTTTTCCTTGTATATTTTGACCTTGGTGTGTATGTTGATGAAGTATGAGGTTTCATGTGCTCTATTTTTTTTTTCACAAATGATTGGGATTTCATCTCTTTTCTTTGGTATAACCGAATAGCTTCAGCCTCTTTTAATAGCAGTAGCAATCAACTTTCTTCCATAAAGTATTCCACCTTTACTTTTTCATCTTTCATTGATAGTCTTTAGTTGGCCTAAGCTAGAACAAATGAAAATTTGGAAATCAATTTGGAACAACCAAATTGTGTTGCTTGGCTCTCCATGAGCAATCACGGTTTAGATGCCTTTCCACATAGCCATGAGCATCACGATTGGGCGCCACTCACACAACCCCACCTATTTGACATGGAAAGAAAACTTTAACAAAAAATGGTTTTCAAAAAAAAGAGTGATAAGTTGTTTGAGGGGAAAAAAAGGTTTAAAAATTGGAGCTTTTTTTCCAGCTTTTTGTTTCATGATTGGGAGGGGATCTTATACTAGTTAAAGCTTCAAGCATTTTGTTTTTTTTTGGTTTCTTTCTTCTACGTAGGGCTTTGTCTTGCTTTATACTTATTATTGACTATATGAAGTATTAGCCTTGAATTGATCCTCATTTTGAAATGACAAAACATTAAGCTAAATAATCTTGATCAAGATTTTGAAAAAGATTTATTTAGTACATATTCTTAAGTTTTTTATTTTGGTACTAAATAAATAATATGATTTTCAAAGTTTAAACAAATCTTTCTTTTTTTTCATATTTTTCAAACCAAATCTACCTTTAAAGATTATTTATTTGAGCTTAAATGAAAGTCTAGTTGTTGTTTTTAAACTGAACTAATTCATTTTGGACTTAATACAATTTTGACAATATTGGTTTTGAGAAATAGATTAACTTAAGAAAGTTGTTTTACAAGAACAAAGTTTTCCAACATTGAAATTATTTTAATTTTTTGTATTAATTCACAAATTTTTAATACTTGAATTTTATATGGTTGGAAAACTATTTGAGTCTACTTTCTAATGGATCAAACAAAATCAAAATCTAAATTTTCTAAGAAAAGATTTTGAATTTTTACTAGACACTCTACAGTTGTCTAAAAACTGCACAAGGGATAACTTTGAAAATTCACTATAATTCATACACTATGAATTGGGTGATGACTTTATATGGATAGAAAGCCTTTAAGTGTAGTTTCTAAATCTTCAAACGGTTTATGATTTGGAATTGTATAACTCACCTTATGGTCAAATTAGTGAGTAGAGTACAAAATGGGAAACAATCACCCAGCTTGGATAGGATTGATCCCCTTAGGGAAGGGATTAATTACTTTTTTATCCATAAATGAATTTTTTGTTGAAATGGCAAAAAGGGATTGATCACCTTATGTAGGGGATCGATCACCCCATAACCAATCGATCCCCTACAAAAAGGGATTGATCGATTAGGCTATTTTCAAGCATAAATTGGTTTAAAACCATGAATCAATCGATCCCTCATGGAATGGATCGATTGGGTCTAGGTAAAGACATCTCCAATGGTTATTTTATCAAGCTTTCAATGGCTACTTTCACTTCCCAAGCATTCCCAACTACTATTTCCATAATTTCTCTATAAATTAGGCACTTCAACACACCAAGAAGTTGATGTATCAAGAGAGCAAGAGCCAACAAGCCATATTTTTATTCTCTTAAATAATCAAGAGTTTTTAGAGCTTCAAAGTCTATATCTTTGTATTTATTGTATCCAGATTATATTTGTTATTCATTCATCATTTCTTTGTACTTAAACTTAGCAAACACTTAGCCTTAGAGAGGTTGATCTATTGTTTGTAAAATTACCTTTGATATACAATGGTGGAAGAGAACAAGAGGTGATGAATCATCTTGAGAGCTTTGTAGTGAGATTCGGTAAGATGCTACAAAGGGTAGAAGTTTCTATGATTCGATAAGATACTACAAAAGGTAGAGGTTTCTATCTTAAGCCTTAAAAAAAAAGATAGGTTGTATTTTCAATTCAAGAATAGTGGATTAAAGCTTTGGTAAGGACAACCAAGAAGAGAAGATGTAGGTGCCTTGTGGAGAAGGATCGAACCTCTATAAATCATTGTGTTTGATTTTTCTATCCCTATCTCCTTACAATTTATTGTTGTTTATATTTGATTTTAGGTTCATTAATTATTATTGTTTGCATTATATTTTCATCAAAAGTGCTAATTGTTTTAATTTCCATTTCAACTATATTGAAATTATTGTTTGGGAAGAATTTGGAAAAATCCAATTCACCCCCCTCTTGGATCACCATCTTACCTAAAAAGCTAATAATTGGTACCAGAGTTTTGGTCTCTTTTTATAGGTTTAACCACCTTGAGTAAAGATCCTGTGGCTTAATTTTGGTTCCAAGAAGTGAGGAAGTCCTCAAAGCTCTTATGGTTGATAAATTTGAATTTTGTGAATGAAAAATAAGGATAAAGGTGTTCATTATGGCTTAAGATTTTAGAGCATGGAATGTGATGGAAAAAAGGCTTAATATTTCCTTCAAAGATGCAAAATATATGAAGCAAAGGCCAAGTGCATTCTCTATAGAGCTTTAGATGATTACAACTTCAACTTGGTCTTAAAATGCTCAACCTCAAATGAGATATGGAGAAAGTAGGATGAGCTACATAAAAGACATATTTTTAACCAACATCCATCATGTCTCATGGCTATTATGGAACCAAAGGTAACCTCTAACTCTTGTGATTCAAACTCTTACACTTTTGATGAGTTACAAGATGCTTACAATGATTTAGTAATTTAGTTTGAAAATATGCATTTGAAATATAAGAAAATGATTTCAAAATTAAAAGTTGAAAATGAATTTTTAATGAATTCAAAGAACGATTTGGAAAAGAAAATTGATAAATTGAAAATGAATTTTGAAGCTTGTCAAAAGAGAAATGAAATGCTAGAAAAAGAGAATTTAGAATTGAGAAAGAAATTTAAAGTTTTGATGAATAAAAAATAAGAGCTTTTAAGTAAAAGTTTAAGTAGTAAAATGATTAAATGCAATTTTTATAATTTTCATGGTCATACTATACATACTTGTCCTATTAGAAGAAAAATCCCACTTAGAATTAGGCAAGTATGGGTTTCAAAAGGAACAAGAGACTTGATGACTAACTTTCAAGGACCCAAAGCAATTTGGGTACCAAAAATCAAATGAAAAATGTCTCTTGTAGGTTTGCTAGAGTAAGAAGCTACAATGTGAGATTGAAGATTGAATATTCTAGACACACAATGGAGATAGGTAACCTCTAAACTTTATTTGAAAAGAATCTAAACTTAGTTACCTATTCTTGATGAAATTTGAATGCTTGATTGATTATGCAAAATTTGGTTGACATTGATAACAAGACATATGTTGCATAATCCTAAAATATATATGTATATGAGCTTGACTTGAATATGCATTATCTTGCTCTTAAGTATGTTTGAGTTGCTTGTTGAAATTAATTGTGATATAAAACTTTTCTAAATGGTTTGAAGAACTTAAATGTGTGTTTAAACATATTTGCCTATCTTAATAGCCTTTTTCAAAGAAATATAGGGATTAAGAGTTGACTTTTTGATTTCCTTGTTTCTAATGCCAAATGACCACTTGAACAACTTTGTTTTGTCATTTGAAATTTGTTGGAATGGTTCAAGTTGGTTAAAAATAAGCTTGACTAGTTTTGCGATTTATTAAGGTATTTTCAAGCAAAAATGAGTTTTAAAGTGCAAAAATCAAAATCCTAAACCTATTAAGCTTTAAATGATTTATCCTATGGTATTTAGCATAAATATACTTGTATGAATGATTTTAGCATGATGAAAATGATTTTTGTGAATTTTATGCATATTGATTTGTAATTGTTGAACATGCTTATATGACCATGTTGATTAAAATTACTCAATTTGTTCTCCATGCTTGGATAGTGTGAAATTTTTTTTTATATTTTAAATTGTTATAACTCTTAATTTGTGAATTGATGAACATCTTGTGCTTAAGTGATATATATATAGTCTTTGTTCATCTGTATTTTTGGTCAAAGTATGTGCTCATATGATGGTTGATTCAACTTGACCTTAATATTTATGATTTGAAAGAGCTTAAATTATTTATTTCTTAATTTGTGAAATACCTTTGTGATGTGCTTGCTCTTGTGTTTAAATCATAAATATTGATGTTTGATTGTTCATCTTTTGATTTTTATTTAGTCTTGAAATATGCTTTAATTCTTTATCCTTATTAATTCAAGATTTATTTGTTCTCTTGTGTTGATGAATTGATGAACATTATGTGCTAAAATGGAATATATTGATTCTAGGTTCATCTCTGGTTTTGGTCAAGATATATGCTTGTATGATCATTAATTCAATTTGACTTTAATACTTGTGGTTTAAAATGCTTGAATTGTTTATGGCTTGATTGTAAAAGATATTTTATGAAATATGCTTATTTTTATGCTTAAATTTTTATTAATTTTGTAAAATATTTTGAATCTTATGCTCAATTGATATATCTCTTGATTTGTGATTTTGAATATGATGAATAGCTTGCTTGTAAATGATATGTGTTATTGGTTCATCTATTGTTCTTGTCAAGTGTGTTTATATATGATAAATGTGGTTTTTCTTGACTTGACAAGGTTGCCACATGACTTAAGTAAATGAGTTTCTTATTATGATTATTTTTAGCTTAAGTCATTGTTGATTATGGCCTATAATTTATTTAGACATATTTATGCTTTTGTGCTAAAATTTTCTTGAATTTTTTTTTGATAAATATGTCGTCCTAGAGTTTTTAGTGTTCATATGGCCTAAAATTTATTTTGACATATTCCTTAGTGATTTGTTGAATATATATGAATATTGAATATGTCTATTTTGTGCTCATGAATGATCTAAAAAATTTGATTTTTGCACATTATATGAGAACTTTTACTTTAGTGCTATTCTTATGCAATTTGATGTTTAAATTGATATATAGCCTCTAGCTTAAGTATATATCTCCCTTGTGATTGGCAACTTGAGCTTAGTGAATAAATTTTCTTTTGCCTATTATGACTTATAATATGGAATTTTTTTCTAACAATTGATATAATTTTTATCAATTGATTTTCTTGGTGCTACTAATGAAAATCTTTTGTCAAGAAATTTTTCTAAGTTTATGCTAGGAGAACTTGAAATAAGCATGAATGAGCCTACATTTTTGGAATTTCAATTATAGTAAGCAAAGCATGTTATCCTCATCAATCAAGCCTAGTTTTGCTCAAATGAAGTGGATTGGAGAATTCAAAGCCAAATGAGCACAACAACAAAGCTTGACATGGATGAAGGTAAATGTATCAACTTTATGATATGATGTATGAGTTTGAATACATATACATGCTTGCTTTATTATGTGCAAATAAATGATTTTGTGGTTGAATATATGAACACATTGCACAAATTAATCACCAAGCCACTTGGTAGATATTGTTCTAATAATTTTTTTTAAGCTTGAATTGATTAACTCACCTTCATTGATAGACATGCCTAGTTCTTAATTACTTTGATGAGATTGATAGTTTTAATGCATGAATATTTGGTCAATGCATGAATCCTTGAACATGGATATGAGTTAAAGTGATTGATTTCTTTATACATGTTCATTGATTGAGTTTATTGAAATAGCATATACCACATTATGTCTAAATGTTTGTATCTTTATTGGTATATTGCTATATGTGATTTGAAATATTTTTGCATATGTTTGTATGATTTTAATTTAAATATATATTTAGATACTTGCATATGTTTAGATTAAGTTCATTGTTATGCATTGAAATAATTTGAAATATATTTGAATAATTATACTTTTATTATTTCTTTGCTATAGCATATGTGTTCATCATATTTGGGAAATGCTTGAATAATCTTTGTTATGACATAATGATAATTGAACCTTATTGCTCATTAGTATTTATGTTTTATTAAATCCATATGAGCTTTTGGGTTCTTGTTTGGATAAGATCGCTTATGAAAGATTACTATCATGATTTATGCATGCATTGAATAAATTTTTCATATGCTTGAAGTATGCGTGCTCTATGAAAGTTATTGAATAAAATTGCTAACAATTGGTAACGATTGATATCAAAATTACTAAAGATTTTTTTTAACTTTCATAGACACTTGTTTATATACCTATCCTTGATATAGCTTATACCTTTCATGCAAAATTGTGTGTGCATTAAATTGATTAATCCTTATTTTGTAAAGAAGGAGAAATCTTAGAGTACAATTTTGCTTGATTTGTTTTATGATAACAATTGATATGCTTTTTGATGACATATCTTTAACAATTAGTATCTATAACAACTGGTATGAGCTTGTATGCATGTGCTTGAATTTATGCTTAATTGCTATTGATGTTTTAGGTTCTAAGCACATCTTATGATAACATGATTTATGAATATGTTGCATATCTTTTATTATCCTTTTACTTATAAATTTCATGTAGTTAGGTTGAGTGAATGATTTTGTGCTATAACATCTTAATTGGATACACTTATGGTTTTGTACTTGAATACATGTATGCGAACCTCATTGTGCATATTATACTTGATTACATACATTTAAAATACTCTTGATATTATTGGTATCAAGCATTTTGTCCCATGCCTTGAATTTATCTCTCTTTCTTTTGAAATGATAAAAAGGGGGAGAGAGTTTAGAGATATTTCTTCTTGTATGCTTATAGCAATTGATATAGGAGCTTAAACATTTGGTATAAAGAATATAAACAAAAGGGAGGAGAAATGTTTCATGAATATATTTGTTAATGATGCCTCTTTGTGTTTATTTGCTTATTAATATGCTCATGCCTTTTTGTTATGACAAAAAGCGAGAGAAGTATGATATGGACAAATTTGCTTGTGCTTGACATGCATATGTTTGATTGTGCTTATTTGATATATATGCTCTAACATATGTTTGGTGAGTTGTGTTGGAGTAGGATGCAGAAATTAAGGAGGAGTTTTGCCATGCATTATGTAAGGGGGAGTTTTCCAAAATGTCTTTCAAAATCTTAAATGTTTCAAAGAAAGTTTTTCATCAAGCAAATTTATCTTTAAGTTTTGTCATATCAAAAAGAGGGAGATTGTTAGCCTTGAATTGATCCTTATTTTGAAATGACAAAACATTAAGCTAAATAATCTTAATCAAGATTTTGAAAAAGATTTATTTAGTACATGTTCTTAAGTTTTATATTTTGGTACTAAATAAATAATATGATTTTCAAAGTTTAAACAAACCTTTCTTTGTTTTCATATTTCTCAAACCAAATCTACCTTTAAAGATTATTTATTTGAGCTTATATGAAAGTCCAATTGTTGTTTTTAAAGTGAACTTATTCATTTTGGACTAAATACAATTTTGACAATATTGGTTTTGAGTAATAGATTAACTTAAGAAAGCTATTTTATAAGAACAAAGTTTTTCAACATTGAAATTATTTTAATTTTCTATATTAATTCATAAAGTTTTAATATTTGAATTTTATATGTTTGGAAAGCTCTTTGAGTATACTTTCTAATGGATCAAATAAAATCAAAATCCAAATTTTCTAACAAAAGATTTTGAAGTTTTACAAGACACTCTGTAGTTGTCTAAAAACTGCACAAGAGGCAACTTTAAAAATTCACTATAATTTGTACACTGTGAATTGGGTGATGAACTTTATATAGAAATCCCTTTAAGTCTAGTTTCTAAATCTTCAAACGGTTTCTGATTTGGATTTGTATAACTTAAGTTATGGTTAAATTAGTGAGTAACAGGAAACAACCACTCAGCTTGGACAGGATTGATCCCCTTAGGGAAGGCATTGATTGCTTTTTTATCCAGAAATGAATTTTCTGTTGAAATGGCAAGAAGGGATCGATCACCCTATGTAGGGGATCGATCACCCTCTTAACCAATTGATCCTCTATAAAAAGGGATCGATCAATTAGGCTATTTTCTAGCGTAAATTGGTTCAAAACATGAACCAATCGATCCCCTCATGGAAGGGATGGATTGGGTCTAAGCAACGACATCTCCAACGGCTATTTTATCAAGCTTTCAATGGCTACTTTCACTTTCTGAGCATTCCCAATGGCTATTTCCTCAATTTCTCTATAAATTAGGCACTTTTAACACACCAAGAATTTGATGTATCAAGAGAGCAAGAGCCAACAAGCCATATTTTCATTCTCTCAAATAATCAAGAGTTTTTAGAGCTTCAAAGTCTATATCTTTGTATTTATTGTATCCAAATTATATTTGTTGTTCATTCATCATTTTCTTGTACTTAAACTTAGCAAACACTTGGCCTTAGAGAGGTTGTTTTATTGTTTGCAAAATTATCTTTGATATACAATGGTGGAAGAGAACAAGAGGTGAGGTATCATCTTGAGAGCTTTGTAGTGAGATTGGGTAAAATACTACAGAGGGTAGAGGTTTCTATCTTAAGCCTTAGAAAGAAAAAGATAGGTTGTCTTTTCAATTCAAGAATAATGGATTGAAGCCTTGGTGTGGACAACCAAGAAGACAAGACGTAGGTGCCTTACGGAGAAGGACTGAACCTCTATAAATCATTGTGTTTGATTTCTCTATCCCTATCTCTTTACAATTTATTGCTGTTTATATTTGATTTTAGGTTCATTAATTGTTATTGTTTGCATTATATTTTCGTTAAAAGTGCTTATTGTTTTAATTTCCATTTCAACTATATTGAAATTATTGTTTGGGAAGAATTTGGAGAAATCCAATTCACCCCCTTTTTAGATCACCATCTCACCTAAAAAGCTAACATGAAGAATGGAAAGTTGAAAATAGGTCATGTGTAGGGGAAGCTTCACATGAACTACAAGTTGTTCCATTAGTAATTTTTTATTTGCTTAGCCTTTTGCATGCTATTTGTTTATTCCATCAGTGCATGAATTATCTATAGATGTAAGGAAAATATTATAAACACTACATGGTCCCACCATTACCTTGTTGCCTAACTTTCTTGGTGTAGGGATAGTTTTACATACATTGATGGTTTCTTTGGCATGATAATTGTAAGGGTGGATTAATTTTTTTTTTTTTTTATCTTTGGCATGATGGTTACTATATGATCTAAAAAATATAATAACAATTGTAATAAAGTCAAGATGGATAATAAATAATTAAGGTATAAGAATATTTAAATATACTTTTGCATAATGATTTTTCGCATTATAATCATGCTTGTTTTTGGATTATGTTGGATTTTGAATGTGTAGTCTCTTTGTGTGTAAATTAATATGTTTATGTTCCGTGAGTATGTTTTATGCATTATAGTTATTATTTGCACTTTGAAAATTTTACTAACAATGATAATAAGGAATTTTAGGCTAAAAATATATAAAATTTTAATTAATTTTTGGAACAACTATAACATCAAGCTTGATTCGAAAGTTTGCCTAGATATTGGAGACTTTTAAGGAGGTTCATAAATTCTTAAAATTCAAACTTGAATTTACTAAAACCTCAACTCGTTTTAAATTTATAAGGATTTGCGTAAAAAGTTTTTATGAAGTAATATATTCTTGAATGCCGCCTAGATGATGAGGTATTTAGAAAATTTTATTTCATTAAGAATTTCATATATTTTCATAACTTGGAATAAATTTATAAAATAATAAAAAAATAATTGGACAAGATTTTTAAATATAAAAATTCACACTCAAACTCTGCCTAGACGTTGAAGAGTCTAAGTGGTTTCTTTATATTCAAAAACCCGTTTCTTAAATTCATATTTTATCATCATTTTGCATGCATTTCATTTTTAATTTAATGTCTTCATTTATAATGCATATATATATATATATATATATGATTGATTTAGTTATGGATGAATAATATTAATTATATTATAATCCATTTTTTTGTTACATCAAAAGTTTTCTTAAATTTTTTTTAGTTTTGAATAAATAAAATAAAAATAGCATTCCATGAAATATAATTGATTAGTACTTTGCCTAGATGTTGGAGAGTTATTGATAATTATCATTTATAAAGAATGTTATTTTATTATTTTTAGAATGAATCTTATGGTAAATCTTAAATAGAAAGATTATCTTCAAATTCTACCTTTATTGTTGGGGACTTTGAAGGTGTTGTTTTAATTTGAAGATTTTTATGACATTCCTAAATAAAGATTTTTTTTTCTTACAAACAAAGGGAATTATAATTAAATTTCATACAAAAACCATTTTTCTCCAAAATTATAAATAGCGCATCATTAATTGGTACCAATTTATGGGCATTGTGGGGGTGCTAATCCTTCCCCACATGTAACTAACTCCTGAACCTGATTTTGATTTCGTAAACCAAAACTATCTTTTTAATAAGGCTTTAAACCTGTTTTATTATTTTATTAAAAAGATAAAATTTTTGAGTGACCAATCACACCTTAAAAAAGATTGGTGATGACTCCCCCTATTTTTTTACATGACTTTTAAATTTTTACATCTAGTGATCGTGTCTTCGAACTGATATGTTATGACAATACTTCACTATTTTTCGTGAATTTTTTTTTTTTTGGTTTTAGTTAGTTAGTTTTTTTTTTTAATAGATTTGTAATTTTGATATATGCAATTTTAAATAATTTTTTTTATTTTGCATTTTAGCTTTTCTTACTTGTTACTTTTGTTTTTGTTAATTTTTCATGGACATTCTTTGATTGAACCAATTTTAGTAAGGGTAAGATGATAACTAGTACTTCACTTAAGAAGTTCTACCTAATCCTTATGGGATTGAAATTCCAATCGAAAGGTCACTTTTACTACTGGTCCAGCCTATATACTTGTATTTTTGTCCAATCAAGTTTTTGGCATCATTGTCAAGGATTAAGATTTAAGAATCCTAGGTTAATATTAATCTTCACCACACTCTTCTATAGATTGGTTCCTTTTAGTGTACATACCTTAAGCTAGAGCCCAGGCTTATTTCGATTTTAGGTGTACACATCTTAGGTTCTTTTGTTGATCATTTTTTTTTCTTTCTTAGCTGTACACATTTAGGTTTACATTTATAGGTTGATCTCTTGGTCTAATGCTTTTGTGGCCCTTGTATGCATTCAAAAATTGTGAGTTGATCCCTTTAGATCTTGAGCTTAAGGCTACCCATAGAAGGATTAAGAAGGAGAGACAAACTGATCCTACCATCACCATGGCTGAGCAAGACATTAGAGCCCTCAGGGATTATGCTGTGCCTTATCTTCATGATTTTCAGCCTAGCATTAGGAGGTCAATGATTCAAGTCAATAATTTTGATATTAAACTTGCAATCATCTAGATGATATAGTAATTGGTGCAATTTCGTGGTTATTCGAGTGAGGATCTGAATGTTCATCTTTTGGATTTCTTAGAGATTTGTGATACATTTAAACAGAATGGTGTTACTGAGGATGCTATTAAGCTTAAACTATTTCCATTTTCCTTTAGAGATAGAGCCAAGATTTGGTTAGCTTCGATGCCACTAGATTCCATCACCATTTAGGATGATTTTGTGTAAAAGTTTATGGCTAAATTTTTTTCCTCTAGCTAAGACGACCAAGTTTTAGAATGAGATCACTACATCTACCTAGCATGACTTGGAGACCATGTATGAGGCATGGGAAAGCTACAAGAAGCTCTTGAGGTAGTGTCCATGCCATGGACTACCAAAATGGTTAGAGATCCAGATTTTTTATAATGGGTTAGTGCCTGGGATACTTTTAGATGTTGCATTAGAAGATGCTTTGATGAGTAAGACTTGTGATATAGCTTATAAGCTTATTAAGGATATGGTGACTAATAATTAATAGTGGTTAAATGAGAGATAGCATCCTAAGAGCTTTGGGGGTGTATGAGGTTAGTGTGCTTATAGTGCTTAATGCTAAGGTAGATTTTCTAGCCAAATTTGTAGAGTTTTTATATTGTAAGGTTATACTCTCTAAGCCAAGTCCTAGTCATTCTAGGTCTATTTATACCCATAGTTCCTTAGCTATATGTGATGTATATGGGGTAAAACACCCGAAAGAGTCATGTTTGAGCACCCACCCAAAATGTATCAATTATTTAGGATAGATCCCTAGGCAACCCAACAACCCATATGTTCCCACTTACTGTCTATGTTAGAGGAGTAATCCTATTTCTATCCAGTCTATTTAGGTAGCATAGCAGCCTCAATACACTAGACCACCTTATCCACTAGGTTTTTAACAACCACTTTTTTAGCACCAATAGCACCCACAGCACTACATACCTAGATATCCATCTATGCCACCCCTTGAAAAAAAGACTTCAATTGAAAATCTTTTAAGTTTTTTTATTAAGGCTTAGACTTCATTCATGCAGACTCAAAACATCAAGTTTCAAAACCAGTCTGTATCTATAAAGAACTTAGAGACTCAAATTGCTCAGTTAATGACCCTTTTTAGTACTCAACCCCAAGGTACCTTACTCAGTAATATAGAGGTCAACCCTAGGAGAAAGGGAAAAAAGCAATAGAAGGTAATCACACTTGGGAGTGGGAAGCAGTTAGCTAGTGGCTAGGTCCTGATAGGTTCTTAGGATATGGTAAACAAAGGGTTTAATAATGATAAGCCTAACAGAGACCTAATTTAAGAAGGAGAGAAGAGTAAGAAAAAGATGAGGGTGTAGTACTTGTTCATACCCACCATTTGCCATAGACACCATCACATAGTGCTTTACCTAATTCATTTAGGTCTGTTCCTTTTAGAGTTAAGCCACATAGACGTATATTCCTTTCCTTTAGAGGTTTGAGAAGCAAAACAAGGAAAGCAATTCTCTAAATTTCTTAAAGTGTTTAAAAAGCTACACATTAATATCCCATTTATAGATGCACTTGAACAGATGCCTAGCTATGCAAAATTTAGAAGGACATTATCCCTCAAAAAAAGAGATTGAAAGATTATGAGACAGTTACCCTCATTAGTAAGTGCACATCTAGGATTCAAAGAAGGGTACTTATGAAGCTTTAAGATCCTAGTAGCTTTACCATTCCATTTACGATAAGTAGTATGTCATTTGATGGAGC
This sequence comes from Durio zibethinus, assembly GCF_002303985.1. The sequence continues at coordinate 8,676,924 of NW_019168492.1, read as the reverse complement.
CTTGTATGACCAAGATGCTACCATTAACCTAATATTTGGATCCATTTTTTAGAGATTAGGCATATGAAAGTTTAAACCCACCTCAGTTACTTTGTAGTTGGCTGACAGGTCACTAAAATACCCTAGAGGGATTGTAGAGGATGTCTTGGTTAGGGTAGAGAAATTCATTTTACCTATTGACTTTATGGTTCTAAAAATGGAGGTGAATCGCAATATCTTGATTATTTTAGAGAAACCCTTTTTAGCCATTGCTAGGGCTTTGATTAAAGTACAAAAGGAAGAACTGACCATGCAAGTTCAAGATCAGAAGGTTACTTTTCATATTTTTAAAACTTTGCCATTCTTTGATGATTTCGATGAATGTTCGAGGGCAAAGGTAGTTAGTGATGTAATTCATGATATTTTTTACCTAGAGTACCCTATCTTGCATCTTGAAGAATCCCTTTATACTTCATAAAGTAAAAGACGTGGATTTGAGTGAGGATAATAGTGTTCGATTTGCACCACCTACTAGTGGCAAGCCTTTAGTTGATCCTGACACACTTCCTAGAATGATTAAACTTTCAGATTTAGATTCATTAGATTATGAGATATTTCATTTTGATGATGCTTATTGGACTCCAAAGTTTAAGGGTAATGGTTTAGCTATTATTGATGGAAGATCATTGTTAGTTAATTTATCAATCCTTGAGCAATTTCAATTTAATCATACTTGTCAAAGTTCTTCTTAAAAGGAAGATGTGAATATGATGCAAAAAGGTTATGATATGGTTCATGTTGATGATAGACCGATTGACTGGATGCCAAAACCAAAACCCACTTACCTTAGTCCTTTTAGGTGTAAGGTTGAAAGGTTTTCTTGAGAAGTTTATTGCTACTCCTACTTTCTCACATGATCCACCATTAGACCATATTTATGATGAGATGGTAAATAGAAAGGTCTCGAAATGGTTAGATTTAAGAATTAAGTGTGGAGTGATTACTATGAACTTGTAGGATTAAGCTTGTTCTGATAGTCTAGCGTTTTATTTTAAAGAAAATGCTTCTTGGGAGGCAACCTAAGTTTTACTTTTCATGATATTTCTTTTTGTGCAAGCTTGTGTACATATGTGTTTGCATGATTGTTTCATTTGCACATTCAATTTTTCATATTTGTCATTTATGTTCATTAAGTTAGGTTGTATGTACTTGTTCATGTGTTCATTTTTTTTCTTTCGGTTATACTTTTCATTGTACATATTGATGTAGTTTCTTTGTGTAGTTGTTTATTTGTTTTGTAGGATGAATAAGAGCTTGAAATGGATACACTAGTTTCGACCAAAGCTTAGATGAAAAATTTGGCGACCATGCCTCTATGTTGATAGTGTAGTTCCCTTATTCCTCTCTTTTTTGTTTTATTTCTTTATGCTTACATATTGAAGACTATATGTTGTTTAAGTTTGGGGATATAGAAAAATTACTCAAAATTTGAAAAACAATTTCCCTTGAAATTGAGCTTAGCATGTAGTAGCTTGAATCATTATTATGCTTTCTTTGATTAGTTATTCATGAAGCCAATGATAGATAGATATTAAGAATAAATATAGCTTTAGGAAAAGATTGAATGTGTGAGAAATATGAGATGATACTTAGATTTAGTGAATTTTTGAATATGGTATTCATTTATGAGTTGATATTTTGAACATTGAATTACCTTTTTTAATCTAGTATTGATTATGTGAGCATGAGATTATTTTTTGCATTGGTCTTTAGAGTCATGTTTCATGATTCTAGAATTTATTTTGATCATTTCTTAAGGTGAAATCCTAAAGGACACATGATTAGGGAAATGATATAGGCCATATTTGGATCGATTGAGCCTTTTGAGCCAATCTTGATACAATATTTCCATAGTCACCCCATTGAGTCTTATGATATCTTTTTCTCTGTTTTGCAATCGCGTTACAATCTTATAACTTTTTTTGATGTTTCCTATCTCTTTGGTCCTTTACCTTAAATGCATTAGGACATTCATACACCATTTATGAGCTATGCATCATTAAGGTGGAAGGGTGGAACTTGAAAAAGAATGAGAAATTTAAGAAAAAATAAAAAAAGGATAAAGTCAAGCTAGCTTGCAAAGGAAAAAAGAAGAAGAAGAAGTTGTGAAGAAAAAGAAAGAAAAGAAAAATGAAAGCAGTAAAGTGGTGAGAAAGCAAAGAAGAAAGAAGAAAAGAAAGAAAAATGGGGAAAATCAAAGTTTAGGGGAATTTGTTTTTAAGCTTACCTTTCTTACCTTGGAAGCACAATGATGGAGGATTCTAGACATGTGATGCATCATTAAGGTACTTGAGCTTAAATGACTTTTATCATACCTTGACCTTATCTTACATTACAAGTTTATTAAAGTCCTAAATGATCCTAGGTCATGTGTTTATCTACTTTAGTGGAGAGAGATGTGATAAACAAACTTATGGAACATGAACATACTTTATTGATTTTGGTTATTAAAGCTTCGTGTTTTGGATAACATTACTAGATTTTATGCAAGGATATGAGAGAGGTGTTGCTTGCTTGTGGAACCATAGTTAGGAATGATCTTAACCTAAGTAGATTCTTGTATAGTAACACTTGTTCATGATTTAGCTTTAGTTATATCCATTGGTCAATCTATGAGGCATTCATGCTGTATGAGGCATTGAGAGTATAATATGATTCTTGCTCAATCTTGTTTTGCTTGAGGATAAGCAAAAACTTAAGTTTGGGGTTTCATTTCACTAAAATTTTAGTATTTTCATATTCATTTTTAGTGTAATTTTTCATATATTTTGACTCGTTCCTTAGGATTTTTGGCAAAATTACTTTTAAATATACATTTATGTCTTATGTAAGTACAAGGGAATTAAGGAATTTTGGATTTTTTATACAAATTTGAATGATTTTTTGTGTAATTTGAGCAGATAGCCTAAACTGGTGTCAATAGGCCACATTGACACTTATGGAGTTTTCTTGACTTTTCTTGAATTATTTTTTAGTATTATTTTCACAGTTATTTCTTTTGGTAAAATGTATGATAAATATATTCATAAAGTGTTTGAAAATTTTGTAGAAAAAAGAAGAAAAAAAGAATGAATCACGTAAGAAAGGCATGGACATGTGCATGGGTGCATGAATAAGCATGCAATTTCAAGGCATTTCAAGCCGGGTCCAAAAGCACCAAAGAAAGGTGCTGATGTGGCATTTTAAGGGGCTATGATTGGCCACTCTTTTAACTTCTTAGATTACCCATTACATCTGAAAGAAGAGCTTGCAAAGTGTTGAGGCATCAACCAAACAACCAGACCAAGGACGTGCACCAGTGCTGCAGCACAAAGAAGAAGGCTATAGAAGTGCCCAACAAAATGAAGAATTTTCTAGATATTTTAGACCTTCAGCTCCTCCCCTCTACTTATAAATAAAGGTAGAGGGCTGGCCATTATAGGAGGTTTAGTTTAGGATTAAAATTTTTTCTTTACTTTCTTGCACTTCCATTTCTAGTTTTTACATTTTCTTATTTGCTAAACACTTTATTTCCAGCATTTTTCCTTTAAATTTCATTGTAAATTTACTGTTTCTTAAGTATTTTACAATGCTCTTTTAGAATCTTTCAATAAATTTACGTTTACATTTGTTTTCCAACTCAAATCTACTGATTTCTCATGGATGTTCAAATATGTTTTTGAATCTGTCTGCTTTGATCTATCTACAGTTTTTGGATCATATCTCTATCAAATATTAGTTGTTTTTGTTCAAATTTTTTTTCACAATTTCCTAATCCATAGAGTTGAATTTCAGCTCAAACTTTCAGCACATTGATCTAGATCAAGGTTGGAAGTCATGCATGGATGTAGGTGACAAGTGCAAGCCAGACGTGAAGATCAACTTTGGCGTGGATCTTCTTTCATCTTTGGTGCTCTGTTTGCATTCTTTTCTTCCTTAGATCTTTAGTTCTACTTATTAACTTATTAAGCTTCATTTTGTGCAATTTATTTCACATTTTTAAGTGCTGTTTGGTTAATTTTTGTTGAATATGTTATGTTTTTCCAGATTCTGAACTTTTTTGAATTTGAGTTCATTGAGCTAATTTCTTTGTTGGTTCATGCTCTTTTCTTGTTGATTTAGGTAGTTAACTCATAGATCTAGATTGTTCTAGCTTATATAAAGTTCCTTTCCAGCATATAATCACTTGTTGAATTTTTTCTTTGGAACTTTCTTGTGTTTCCAATACATACCAGCTATCGTTTAAGGTTCTTTGCATTATTTGAGTTTTTTCCTGCATTCTTTCTTCTGTCATTTAATTCTTCATTAAGTGCTTCAATTAGTTCTTCATTTAACTTGCATAAAGTTCTATTTGTTCATCAATAGGAGTCAAATAAAAAATAATTTTAAAGTTTGCATGTTTTTGCTGTTTCAAGTTACTACATTTTTTGGATTGATTTTTCTGTTACATTCTATTCATGCATTATTCTTTAGATCATGTATTCCTACAGCTATTCATAGGATGTTTAAATTTCTGTTTATGTTTAAGAAGAGTTACGTGTTTAGCTTTGTTTGCATGTTGCACATTTAAGCTTTCATTTTGTTAGCTTTATAGGTTAAACGGTGATCCAAGAGGGGGGGTGAATTGGATTTCTCCAAATTCTTCCCAAACAAATGATTTCAATATAGTTGAATGGAAATTAAAACAATAAGCACTTTTGATGAAAATATAATGCAAACAACAACAATTAATGAATCTAAAATCAAATATAAACAACAATAAATTGTAAGGAGATAGGGATAGAGAAATCAAACACAATGATTAATAGAGGTTCAGTCCTTCTCCGCAAGGCACCTACATCCTCTCTTCTTGTTGTCTACACCAAGGCTTCAATCCACTATTCTTGAATTGAAAATACAACCTATCCTTTTCTTTCTAAGGCTTAAGATAGAAACTTCTACCCTTTGTAATATTTTACCCAATCTCAGTACAAAGCTCTCAAGAGGATACCTCACCTCTTGTTCTCTTCCACCCTTGTATATCAAAGGTAATTTTGCAAATAATAGAACAACCTCTCTAAGGCTAAGTGTTTGCTAAGTTTAAGTTCAAGAAAATGATGAATGAATAACAAATAAAAATTGGATACAATAAATACAAAGATATGGACTTTGAAGCTCTAAAAACTCTTAATTCTTTGAGAGAATGAAAATGTGGCTTATTGGCTCTTGCTCTCTTGATTCATCAATCTTCTTGGTGTGTCGAAGTGCCCAATTTATAGAGAAATTGAGGAACTAGCCATTGGGGAAGCTTGGAGTGAAGAAATGCCCATGGAATCAGTGCAAAAGTAACCGTTAGAGTTTTCTGGGTCTCAAGGGATTGATCCCCTCCCTTAGGGGATTGATTGGGTTAGCTTTAGAACACCCAGAGAACGTGCATAAATGGCCTTACCCAATGGATCCCTTGCTTGAGGGGATCGATCTGTTCTTTAGGTGATTGATCCCCTATGTGGGGGGATCGATCCTTTTCTGGAAATTTGAGGGAGGTGATCATTCTATATGAAAAAGTGATCGATCCCTTCTAGAGGGGATCGATCCCCCTCTTTCTGCACTCTACTTACTAATTTGATCATATCTTGAGTTATACAAATCCAAATTACAAACCATTTGAAGATTTAGCAACTAGACTTAAAGGGCTTTCCAATCATATAAAATTCAAATATTAGAACCTTGTGAATTTATTCAGAAAAATAAAATAAGTTCAATGTTGGAAAACTTTGTTCTTGTAAAACAACTTTCCTAAGTTAATCTATTTCCCAAAACCAATATTATCAAATTTGTATTAAGTCCAAAATGAATAAGTTCACTTTAAAAACAACAATTGGACTTTCATTTAAGCTCAAATAAATAATCTTTGAAGGTAGATTTGGTTTGAGAAATATAAAAACAAAGAAATGTTTGTTTAAGCTTTGAAAATCATATTATTTATTTAGTACCAAAATATAAAACTTAAGAATATGTACTAAATAAATCTTTTTCAAAATCTTGATCAAGTTTATTTAGCTTTAACGTTTTGTCATTTCAAAATAAGGATCAATTCAAGGCTAACACATTTTTAGCTCATGTCTAGGTGTTAATTCCATCTTTAGGTGCTACTTTTGGTTCCTTCATTTCCACATCAATTTTATATATGCATTTCATTTAGATATCATTTGTTCTTGCATACAATTAGGTGACCATTTAGATTGTTTAAAGTAAATTTTTAATTGTAATATTCTTAGCTGATTTTTCATGTACATTTTATTTTCCTAGTAATACTTCACTATTTTTCATGCCTTTTTTTTTATTTGGTTTTAGTTGGTTCTTTGTATTTTTTAGTAGATTTGTAATTTTGATATATTCTATTTTAAATAATTTTTGTATTTTGCATTTTAGTTTTTCTTACTTGTTACTTTTGTTTTAGTTAATTTTTCATGAACATTCTTTGATTGAACCAACTTTAGTAAGAGTAAAGTAATAACTAGTACTTAGCTTAGGAAGTTCTACCTAATTCCTATGAGATTGACATTTCCATCAAAATGTCACTTTTACTACTTGTCCAGCCTGTATACTTGCAGTTTTGTCCAATCAATACTCTTAACCTTGCTTGTGGAGTCTAAATATTTCACTATAGTGTATTTGATAATTTCTAATAATATATTATTATATTATTATAGTTGTGCATGACAAGTTCTTGCATCTTAAAATTAGACATATTATTACTAATACTATCAAATATATCATTTTTAATATATGTAATTAAACAACTATTTAACCAAGAATAAAAATTTCTTTCCAATAGATTTACCAATTCTGTCGATAAAAAAGGTGTTTAGGAAAAAATTTTGGAGGTGTCCAAGGAAAACTTTTCTTCAAGTTAACTTGTTTTCCAATATTTTATGCTGTCTATAGACATTATTATTTAAGCTATGGATCCAACTTTACTTGAACTGTGAATTTATTAACTAATTTGATACTCATATATAATATCATTAATTCAAAATGATGATATATGAGTGATAAATAATTCTCCAAGTACAAAATGAGATAACAAATTTGAAATTTAGATACCACATTAGATATTTTTAAAATTCAAATATCACATTAAACATCATATATAATATTATATTACAACAAATGTAAAAACCTGATAAAGTTTGCTTATGTGAATGTTTAGATGGATAGTTTTTTTGAATGACATGAAAGAACAATTAAATATTATTATCTTTTTATCTTTTTAAATATATAATTTTTTAAAAATACATAATTATCTTTTTTTTAATATATAATTTAAATATATTGTTACCAACAAAATCTATAAATAATAATAATAATCAAATATTGTTATCAACAAAATCTAATTTAAATATATTATCCTTCAAAATTTTAAATGAATTTCTTAATAATCTAGACAATATTTTTTTAAAAATTTCAAATGTAATAATTATGATATTTTAAAATAGATTTTCTAATAATACATATATATATATATACACACGTATCCTTTTGAATCTAAAAATCCTAAACTTAGAATCATATATATTTAGATTATTTATAGATTAATTTAATTACTTATATCCACCCAAATCATAAAATTTCTAATGAAATAGAAACAAGAAACATTAATATAATAAAAAAAATCAAAACTTTAAAACACCCATGCAAATCATTTTAAAGAGAAGAATAAATCTCAAATGTAAAATATATTATTTTTAAAATGGATTGATTAACAATCTAGATTTATATATCCTTTTAAATTAAAAAAAACTAAAATTTAGTAATACATATTTTCTTTAAACTGGATTTCTTGATAATTTAAATATATATCTTTGAAAATTTGAATTCTCAAATTTAATTTTTATTTTTAAAGATTTCAAATAATTCTCCATTATTTGATTATTTTTAAATTCAAAAAACCAAATACACATATTATAATAAATTAGATTATAACCTGTGCAATATGTGAAATAAATTTACTCATTTAATGTGAATATATATATGCAAATTATTTTCTTTTTGAAATTATATTCAAATATTTAAAACTCATAGCATATATAAAATTTATATATATTGACTTATCATTAAAAAATAAACTTTTTGAAAACAGTAAGAAAAAAATTATGTCTTTCTTTTGGATATTTTTATTTACAATAATATTTATACACTTGTAAGATTATATCAAATTAAAATAAATTATACCTTTCTTAAAAAAATAAAAATATATATTATTGAATGATAAATTAAATAATAAAAAAAGTATTAACATACTTTCACTTTAGTAATCTTGACTAAATTATTTTACAAAATATGAAAAATATTAAAAAATATGTGAAAAAGAAAAAATAAATTTAAAAAAATATGATGTTTCATATGAATGAAATTGTAATAACAATAAAATATATCTTGAAAAAAAGTTATAAACAAAAAAAAAAAAGGAAAACAAATTGCAATAGTAATAGAATATACCTTGGAAAAGGGTTATTGAAAAAAATAAAAAAATTGATGTAACACATTACATTTGTAGTCTTAAATTTGCAAAAAAAAAATTTTAGTGGTAACTAGGATTAAATAGATAATTTTTAAATTAATGTTTTTAAAATTTAAAAATGGATATAATAAGTGATGAAGGTAATATTAATTTTTTTTTGCATTTATTTGAAATATAAATTTGATAATTGAAGTTCAAATGGTTATAATCATTTTGATAATCTTATTATTTAAAGATTTAAGATGAAAATTTTTTGAATTTTCAAAATTTTACATAAAATTACTTGAATTTTTAATGTCTTACATAAATTTTTTAAAAAGATAATTTTTTAAATCAAAATAAAAAAGATTGTTGAAATATTTGGATAAACTTAATTTTTATAATTTTTAAACATGTTTGAAAGATTTTGATAATTAAATAATATTTTAAATAAGGTTATTTGGTAAACAACTAAAATTATTTATTAAAGAAATAAAATCCATATTTCATATTTTTAATTTTAGAAAATATATCTCTAAATTGATTTGATTTTCAATTGTAATTTGAAAAAATTTAAAGTTATCTAATTTTTAATTAAAAGAAACTATCTTATTCTTTTAAAAAATTATCTTATGTATTATTTAAGAAAGTTGTCCACATAAACGCCCATGTAGCAAACTTGTTTGTATATGTTGTTATATAATATATATTAGATAACTTAAAGAAACTCTTAAAGCCAATTATATTACTTTCTTTTTTTTTTTCTCTACCTTTATGTATGCTTCTTCGTATTTTGCAAAATATAAAGTTAAAATTTACAAAAGCATTTATATCTCTTCTATAAGGGTTGATGACATGTTTCTTATTTTTATAACCTACAAATATCTACATTAAATTTTATTTTTCTATAATCACTTTTAATTTCTAAAATAGGTTATATATTTCATAACATTACTGGAAAATGGTGATTAACAAATTTACATATCTTAATTATATTATATGTATTTTACATATATCTTGAACATATAAGTGATTAAATGATATTAATTTAAATGATTAAAGATATTACACATATTTAAATGATTAAAGATAATCCATGCATCGCACAGGTAATAAACTAGTTTCGCTATAATTTAAAAGTAGTAATATTATCCTATTATTATAACCTATATATATCTATAATATATAATATATAATATAAATATTATTAAATTTTTTAATAGATGAAAACAAATATTTTTGCTAATTAAATTTTTAAATTTTTTATATTATAAGTATTAATAAAATTTTAATTAAATTACAATTTATAAATAAATATTCTAAGTGCTATGGGTAAGGAATGGCTGCGTGGTTTCATAAGGTAGGTGAGGAAGGCAGCTCCAACTAGCTTTGTTTTCAATGCAGGTTCAACATCAATGGGAGCTAGTATTGGGGGGAAGGATGGGACTAATAAACAATTGGGGCGTAAAGCCAGTCTCCTACTAGTGACATTGTGGTGAAAACTAATTCTTTTAATTCAGCCAATGAACCAAAATCCTTTGTGTTAAGCACCAGCTCCAGCCCAGTGACTTTGCCCCAGCAGAACCTTCTTTCTGCTAAAATTCCTTCTAGGCATGTTGAGATTTCTAAGGATGTTTTATCTAATGATGCTCATATTGCATCTGACGTTATTATAAAGGAGGTTTCCAGAACACTCAAGGCTATGCAGCTATGTTGACTTAACCATTAAGGTGTGCTACTTTCCTTTTGTCTTTATTTTTGTCCATTATGTTTTGGAATTAATGTAGAGGTGGGGGTAGTGCAAAGTTCACATGGTGAATTTGTTTATTATTTTTGAACCTCGCATTAGTGAGGAAACCACTAATAAGGTTATCAGTAAGTTGAAGTTTGAAGTACGGCTCTACTAAAGTTTATTCAAGGGGTTTTCGGGTGGTATATGGGTACTGTGGAAGAATAGCGCTGGTTGTGTACAAGTTTTGGAAAGGAAGGCTAGTTCATCTCAATAGTACGTCAAGCAGCTTGATGAATTTTATGACTTTCTTTGATGAGATTTTAAACAGGAGTGTTTGCATTCAGAGAAACAAAGACGTTTCCCAGAAAACAAGAGAAATATGGAGGTTTTTATGGATGTCTTTGTTGAGCGCTAACTCATTGATCTTGGAGTAAAGGGGTGCAAATTTACTTGGTCAAATGAACATGAGGGTGGGCGTTTGATAATTAAGAAGAGAGCGTTTAGGCCGATCAAGCCATTTGTAATTCCAGTTGGCGACATCACTTTCCTGACGCTTTTGTTAGTAACTTGCCGAGAATTAAGAAAAGTGACGGTTCTAATGAGATTGGATGGAGGAAAGGTTGGGATATAGAGATTCAAGGCCTTTTCCTTTCGAGGCTGCTTGGTTAACTCCAAGTTCCAAGTTAAAAATAAGCGCCACCACTATTCCATGTAGAAAGTAACTTCACTGTATATAAAAGCTATGGGAGAAGGCAATTAACTCTATCAATTGTAAAAGAACAATCAACTGGAATGAAATTGCAAGAACCACGGCCAGGTTATAATCCCAAATAATTTTATCAAGTATGGGTCAATGACAATCTCTTAAGAATATCTACGTTGTCAATCCCCTTTTTTTTTGGAGGAAACAAAATCTTCACGAGAAGAAAAAGGTGTGATAAGATAATCAGGGTAATATAAACAAAGTGAAAAGATAGGTTAACGAAGAAAGTGTCATGATAAACAAATATGATTTAAATAATTTTAATCTACTTAGCCTTATTTTAACATACCAAAAGTCAATTTAAATCAGAATAAGTAAATTTAATTTGTCCTGCCAATCATCAAAAGATAAATGCGTGCTAACTACAGTACTTCAAAGTAGGGGAAACCAAAACAAAGATAATTTCATCTTTTGCCATGATTGGGAATATATCTATGTAATTTTATAATAGAGAAACAAAGCAAATTGAATTAGAGTGACAGTACACCATAAGCGGCCAGTTAGACTAACAAAAGATATGTTAAATTATATACAACTTATTTTGAGCTAAAAGAAAAGTTACTAAATACGAGAAGAGCACCAAAGATATTTAATATGTTAAAACAGTTACAAAGTTGCAAACTCACAATGGTAAGATAACAAATACTATAATTACAATGGTAAGATAATAAACACTCAAGATGAAGTTTTGGCTTAGTGGTGATAAGGAGGTCTAGAACCTTGAGATTTTAGGTTCAGGTCTCATATATGTGGGTTTGGTTCAACTTTATGTTGGATTTGTTATGTTCTAATTTATTAGTTTGTTTGATTATTCAATAATCATTATATATTAATGTAATACTTAGTTATGATTGTTACTTATAATTAAAAAAAATAAAGATAGATACTATAATTACTAATAGTTAAATAGATCAACTCATTATATACCTCTATCTCAATAGCCTTGAAATCCTTTTTGATTGTATAGCACAAATGGCAGTCTATACAAACAAATGCCATAGAAGCAAATTAAAATAGTTCAAAAGATGGAAATATATATATATATATATATATATATATATATATAAAGGTAAGATGCCTAATGCAATCATAATTGCCTAGGAAGTATATTGATGTTGTTACAAGCATTTTATGGTCCAATGAGCAAAATAGACATTTTGCCCCAAAGTGTGAGTCATCAATCAGATGGGGACAATTTTCTCTCTTAATTCTCTCATTTTATATTTATGAGCTCTTCCTTTCTCCTTTACTCCACTAACTTAAGCTTCGAATAATAAACGCTAGAGGCAACTCGAGAGTTTAAATGACCTAAGCCATTGAGACAAAACAATAGAAAAGACTGCACCAAAAGATGTCTTTTCCATAAAGATTATGGTCACAATCCCAAAGATTGTATCAACCTAGTAAATGAAATAGAAACTTGATTAAAAGAGGTCGACTGAATAGATTTATAGATCAAAAAAGATAAGGACAAGGCTGAAGGGATTTTTGAGGCAAAAACAAAAGAAACAACCAATGATGTAGATATTGATCATAATGACTAAAGAGAGAAAAAGAGGCAGTGATTGATGTAATACTGATCGTAGGCCTGACCAAAGGGATGATGAAAAAAATGATGTGGATAACATACCCATTACGGGTATCATTAATGTGATAACTAACAAGGCCTCGACATTAGCAAAAAAGAAGTTTGATCAGGGCATAATTATGGCCATTAGGTCCATGGCCAAGAAGCAAAAAAAATGGAAAGATAAACCAATCTCTTTTAGATTGAAAGATTTGGAAAGAATCTAGTTCCCATATGATGATGCATTGTTATACAAGCCCTAGTGTACAATCATGTGGTGAAGAGAATTTTGTTTGATGAGAGGACCTCAATTGACATCCTTTACTATTGTATTGTGGGGAGGATGAGGATTACTAAAAAGATGTTGAAGCCTTTCATTACCAACTTAATTGGATTTGTGAATAAGTAGGTGCTAGTAAAAGGTACTGAACTGAGGATTATCACCTAGGTCATTGAATTCATAATGGTAGATGTCCCTTCAGCATATAATATGATTTTGGGATAGATGAGCCAATTTGTTATGAGAATTATTGGCTTAGTTTCTTACTTTAAAATTAAGTTTCTACTTCTAATAGGGTTGAAGAGGTTTGAGGAGACTAGTCCATAGCAAGACAGTGCTATGTTACAACCATAAGGGGAAGGACTAGGAAGTAGATTAAGAGCTCAACTAAAGCCAAAGAGACCTAAGGCAAATAAGAGATAGTGGTCGAGGTTCAGATAGTGGAAGGGGTACGAAAAGACATCTAGGATAAGAAGCATGAGACTAACTAGGTTGAAGAGAAATAAGAAATGCTCTTTTAAGAGCCAACACCAAGCTTCTAAGCTCATAATCTATAAATATTTTTTGAAAATTTTTAAAGTTTCACTCTTAAGTCAGCATTAAGACTATATAAGTAAAATTTTGAACTAAGCTCTTAAGCCAGTTCCATGAATATATGAATGACTACATTTATCAAATTCTAAAGCTCATACTTTCATATCAAATGCATAAATATTTCTAAGTGAATAAATTAAATATGCCAACACTTATGTCAATATTTGTCCACATAAGAAAAAGTCCCAACCTAAGTGCATAAAAAGTAATCATTGATCAAAGGCCTAAAATTGGTATTAGCTGACCAAAATCGATTAAAAACCTAATACTTATGGCATTTTTTGAAAATAACAAAGATATATGTATGCAATTATGAGCCAAACTCGATTAGAAAGAAAAATTAATACAATTATTAAGAAATAATGATGACTTTTTTTCATGGACCCTATCAAATATGCTTGTAATTAATCCCTCAATAATGGTCCATTGATTACATACCGACTTGAACATGAAACCAGTTTGCCAAAATAATAGATGTTTTACCTTTAAAAGGTAGAAAGCCATAGAAGATGAGGTCAACAAACTACTAAGGGCTGGTTTTATTAGGAAAGCATATTACCTTAAGTGGATAGCCAACAATGTAATGGTGACATAACACAGTGGGAAATGAAGAATGCGTATTGACTTTAGCGACCTCAATAAGACTTAACCAAAGGATAATTTTCCTTTACCAAGTATAGATTAGTGAGTGGATGATAGTGCCGAACATGGTCTGCTCAACTTCATAGATACATATTCAGGGTAAACTCAAATCAAGATGTTGAAAAAAGATGAAGAAAAAATAGCTTGTGTGATTGAAAAGGGCTTCTACTATTATAAAGTGATGCCATTTGGGTTGAAAAATGTAGGGACGACTTTCAAAGGTTGGTCAACAAAATGTTCAAAGATTAAACTATATTTATAATCTCATATTATAAATTTCTTGATCAATTAACCACTAAATTAAGCAAATCCTATAGAAGCACAAGCTATTAGACAGACTAATCAAGTAGATATTTGAGCTCAATGAATATGACTTACATGTATTACCCAAATCAACCTTAAAAGCACATGTACTAGCTAATTTTATGTTGAGTGTACCTTAACCAGACCAGAAAAATAACCTAGCATGGTTAATAACTGGAATATAGAGGAAACATAAAAACTTTTTATAAAGGGGTAATTTTAATTAGTCCAAAAAATATGCAATTTCAATATGCATTGAAGTTTAGGTTCAAGGCTTCAAAAAACGACGCAGAGTATGAAGCACTGATTGTAAGCCTAAGATTAGTTACCTGCCTAAATGTGAAAAGCTTTCTTGCGTACAATGATTCGTAATTAGTGGCCAGACAAGTGAATGGAGAATTCGGAGTAAAAAAAAAAGAATAAAGAAACACCTAGACAAGGCACAAGTGCACTTAGGGATGTTCCCAAAAGGAAAATATCAAGGTTAAAGAACACATTAGCTAACTTTTTATCCAAGCTAACATTTGGGTTCACAACAGACAACTCAACACATGCCCTAGTCAAAAAATTGATGGAAAAGGCATTGATGAGAAGCAAGTAGGCCAGATTGAAGATAGAAAGTCATAAATGTCTTTTATAAGAGCATATTTAATGACAGAAGAATTACCTAAACAAAATCCAAGCAAAGGCTCTAGTAAAAAAAACTCATCGGTACATGATTATTAACAAGAAGTTATATAAAAGATCATTTAGTTTGCCATATTTAAGGTGTGTAGATGAAGAGGAGGCAAACTATGTATTTAGAGAGATCCATGAAAAAATCTGTGAAAATCACCTCGGACCTTAACCACTAGCATATAAGTGTAGATAACTAATTTTGTTCAAGTAGAATCTAACTAGTTAAGAAATCTTTAAAATCCAACCAATTTGAATCTAACATTTCTTTAACTTTGACAAGTTTTTAAAATTGAATTTAGAACCAGTTTGACCCAAATGCCCCATGGTCAAACTTGGTCAAACAAAGTCAAACTTGATCAAATTTAATTAAAATCACTAAAACTAGATTGAACACGGGTCAACCTTTAAATTTCACAACTAAATAGGATTTACAAGGTTAGGGATTGAAAGTTATGATTTTAATGCATTAAAAACCCTGATTACACTTTGGAAAGAGTAAATTACCAAAATATTTTTCATAAGGTATATTGATAATTTGACCTTCTCAAAGTTCGTTCTTTATGAAAACTTTCAAATCATATTCAAACATTATTTGATGATTTTTGGTACATTAAAAACCTTGATCTTACCTTAACGGGTGTGAAATTACTAAAATGCCCTTTTAGGGCTATTTTCATAATTCAACCTTCCTAAGGTTGATTTTTTGTGAAAAGCTCCAAGTCATGATTTTATATAATTTTATGATTTTTGGTATATTAAAACCCTTGATCGCACCTTAGAAGGTATGAAATTACTAAAATGCCATTTAAGGGCATTTTTGTAAATTGACCTTTCTAAGGTTAATTTTTGGTGAAACATTTTATCATGTTTTGAATTTATTTCATGGTTTTTTATGCATTAAAAACCTTGATCGCACCACAGAAGGTGTGAAATTACAAAAATGTCCTATATAGGTATTTTCATAATTTGACCTTCCCAAGATCGATTTTTCATGAAAACTTCTAAATCATATTTTGATATTAATTTATGATTTTTGGTGCATTAAAATCAAAAAATTGAAGAAAGGATTATGGTTTTCCAAGAAAATCTCATAAAAAGGTGTAAACTTTAAAAGAGGCAAAATGGTATTTTTAAAACGGTTCTAGTTGCACCAAAAGCCTCATTTTGTGCTAGATTCATCATGAACCATTGATGTTTTAATGGCCTTAACTAAAGGTGAAAGGTTATTGGTTGAAAAATAAACTAAAGAACTAAAGAGAGCCATTATATGCAAATTTGATGCCATCATGTAACATGATGGCTTTTATATTCATCATTTAAGGTTGGAAAAAAAAAGAGGCAACTGAGAAGCGGGGGAACAAACCGGAAAAGAAGAAAATTTAAAAAAATTGGAAAAATTTCTAAGGTAGCCATTTTTATCACATTTTCTGTGCATTTTTCATCTCCATTTGATGTAATTCTTAGTTATTCTCTATTTAGTTCTTCATTCCATGAACTTCCTCCCATTTTTAATGATTTACATTCTTTGATTTATGATTTAGATGTGTTTTTAATGATTTGGTCTTGTGATTATTTTGTTTGCATAGTTTGATTATATTTTTTTTTTAGTTTTCTTGAATGCAAATGATATATTTTTTATTTATCTTTTGTTAGTTTTCTAAGTGTCTGATAAAAGTACTATTTTGAATAAATAAGGTTCTTCAATTGCTTGATGTGTGCTTGATATGTGTTAACTTTTGGATTTGATCTTCAATGCTTATAATGTTTATTAGATGTTTGAATAATTTACAAAGTTTGAAAGTTTTTACTCATAGTGTATTAAAATTGTTGGATAAATAAAAATGTAAGTTTTCAATATGCTTTCCATGTGTTTGATGAAAATTCTCAAAAAAAAAAAAAAGTAGTATTGTAGGAATATTTTAAGTATTTGGTAAAATAAGAATGCAGTCATTTACCATTTTTTTAAAGTGTTTGTGAAAATGCCTTAATATTGTCATGGTAGTTTAATTTCATTCATCACTTGTAACAGTTTAATTTCATGTTTAGCATTTAACTATCATGCATTAAGCATTCCCTTACACATTAAAACATTAATTAAGCAAGACTGAAAATCATAGTTTTATGGCTTTCTCCAAAAGTTCGCAAGGATATTGGCAATTTTTAGAGAGGTTCACGAAAATCATGGTAAACACCAAACCCTAAACTAAACCATAAACCTAAACCTAACCCTAAATCCTAAACCAAACCTAAACTCCAAACCATAAATCTTAAACCTTAAACAAAAACCTAAACCAAACTCTAAACCCTAAATCCAAACCTTAAACCCTAAATCAAACTCTAAACTCTAAACCCTAAACCCTAACTCAAACTTATACCCAAAGCCAAACTCGAAATCCTAAACCAACCCTAAACCGAAACAAACCAACCTTAATCCCTAAATCAAACCCTCAACCAACCCGAAACCCTAAATGCAATCTAACCAACCTTAATTTCCTAACTCAAACAGGGCCTCCCCCATAAACCATAACTTGAACTAACCTCAAACCCTAAATATCCAAACTAAACCCAAACCTTAAAAACCAACCTTTGATTCCTTTCATGCATTTACATCTTATTTTACTATAGTGTTACATGCATTCTTGAATTGTCAAGCATTTACACTTTGTTATTTATGTTTAATTATCATGCATATGTTATATATTATTGTGTTCAATGATACATTCATATGTTCTACAACTAAGGTTTCATTTTTTTAAAAGAAATGTTTTTTTAAATAAATAACATAAGGTAATACTCCTAGTAAAAATAACTTTTGAAATCTGGTCTAAATATTGGAAAACTCTCAACAATTATCATTTATATGAAGTATTATCTTGATTTCATAGGGCAATTTGAAAACTCCTAAAGTTAGAGGCATTTTTTTAGTTCTATCTAAATATAGAGGAGTTAAAAAAGTGTCTCGACACAATTTTTTTTTTATCTTGATCTAAAAATAAATTGTTTTGGTTTTCAAAGAATCAAAATGTTTGCTTTCAAAATAAAATTTAAAGAAAAAAGACTCAATTTTTTGAATAAATAAGTGAAAGAAAGGAATTAATTTATAAACATTATAATAGGATCATTTTCACGAAAATTCAAGGATAACACGCAATCAATTAGTATTGTTTCTAACGAGCACTATGGGGGTGCTAATCCTTCCTTACATGTAACCAATTCTTGAACCCAACTTTGATTTTCACAGACTAAAATATTCTTTTAATAAATGTTAAAATCTTTTTAAATGCTTTATTAAAAGGATAAAATTTTTAGATGGCTAATCATACTTTAAAAAAAAAAAAGGTGGTGACTCTTTAATTTTGATTTTTCTTAAAATACTTGTAGTTTATTTTTCCTCACACCTAGCAGTCGAGTTCCCAGGCCTACACATTACTATAATAAGATCTTAAGACAAGGGTATTACTAGTTGACCACTAAGAAAGATGCAATTGACCTAGTTAAGAAATGTGACAACTGTTAGAGGATTGGTCATGTCTAACATCCACCCCCGACTAAGTTAACTCTTTTAATAAGCACTTGGCCTTTTATGTAGTGATGTATGGATATGTTCA
The DNA here is from genome assembly GCF_002303985.1 of Durio zibethinus. The sequence goes on along the minus strand of NW_019168492.1, from coordinate 8,658,257 downwards.
GACATTTACCTTAACCTTTGAACAAAGGATATTTGTACTAGTGGTTGTTGATTATTTCACTAAATGGATTGAGGCATTAGCTACTACAACAAAGTCTTAGGTTAAAAAGTTTATATGGAAAAACATAATTTGTCAATTTTATTTACCTTAATCCATAATAACTAATACTGAAAAGCAATTTAAAAATTTGAAGTTCAAGGAATGATGTTTAAACCTTAGCATGGACCTAAGGTTAACCTCCATGGCATATCCATAATCCAATGGCCAGGTTAAGGTGGCAAATAAGACTATATTTGAAGCTCTAAAGAAATAGCTAGATGATGCTAAAGGCAAATAGGCTGAGGCACTTCCATAAGCACTATTGGCATTAAGGATCACCATTAAAATCCTTACAAGAGAGACTTTTTTTAATCTAGCTTTTGGAATAAAACCCATAGTCCTAATTGAGATGGGTTTCCCTAGCTTTCGAGTCAAGCTAAACATTGAAAAAAGGAATAAGGAGACTTTAAAAGCCATTTTAGACTTGATTTAAGTGCAATGGGACATTACTTTAACAAGATAGCAGCTTATCAACAGTTGATCTTCAATTACTACAATAAGAGGATCCAATAAAAGAACATTAATAAGGGTGACTTGGTACTTAGAAAAGTGGAATTTTAGGAATCAACAATTGAGGAGGGAAACTAGCCTTGAACTAGGAGGGCCTTTACATAGTGAAATAAGTTATCTTACCTAGGACTTGTAAATTGTAGAACTTAAATGAAAATCCTATATTGAGAATATGGAATGTGGATAATTTAAAAATTTATTATCATAGAGGCTTTAAAACCAAGGAAATGTGTAATCATATAATCTACTTGTATTATTGAAGCCTAAGGTAAATAAAGTTTGAAGTTCAAGTACATTTTACTAACTTATTTATCTAAAGTCTGAAGTAATAGTATGCTTTTTGAAATGTTTAAAGTCTATGCTAATTCATCATATTTCATGGAAGTCCTTTACACTATTATCAACCTTAAACTTGATTAATTAACTGCATTTAGAATTCATGGTTATAATGTCCAAGCTAAGTATGAGAATATTTACTTATGAAATTACAAATGTTGAACTGAGAATTCATAAATGAAAGTACCAAACTAAAAAATGGGAAAACAAGATCTTTTCATTAATTTGGCAATATGTACAAGTTGAAAAAATAAGAAGAAAAAAAAAAAGAAAAGTATATCAAACCCATTCCTTGGTTGCACCTCTACAGCAAGTGGTTCAAGTTCACCAACCTAAGCCATTTTCTCGACATTCCCACCTATTCCCTTACTATCCTGATCAGCCCCAAGAGCAACAACCACCATCGCTTCAATTTTCATATCCTTTTAGTCTTGGCCCTATTTTTCGGCTATGATTTACTAGGTCCAAAGGTTATTTATATTGATCATTGATATATCCAAATTAGCACAATTTCACTTCACCTTCTTCAAGGTTAAGTAAAAAAAAGCCAAAAACCTAGCTCAGGCAAAGTTAGTTTACATGTTGTAAAGCTCATCGAACTCAAGGAAGTTTTCAATTGCTCACTGCTTAGCATTCTTAGAAGCCAAAGCTCATTCTTCAAGCACTCCACCTTGGCCAACACTGTATTTAGCTTTAAGTTAGATTGCTATTGTAGGGACACTATTCTGGCTTTTTAGACCAACATGTCCTCAAGCCTCTAGCACAAGTTTTGGACCTTCTTACCAAGCTCAACATTTGTTTTTTATACTTGACATAGAAGACCTTAAGCTTTCTGGCATAGTCCTTCACATCTTGTTCAACCTTTAAAAAATGAATAATAGCTCGGTAAGAGAATAATAGGTCTTGTCCCAAATTTTGGGAGACAAAGTATAGAAGTTGATCAAAAACCACATGTATAAAGTTAAGATTAGAGATGATAATTCCCCATGATTAATTTTTATACAGAGCATAAAGATGGTGACAAACCTTTCTTGAACATGGTGGCTTGGATAATCTTTTTTGCCACCTTAAGGTTATATATGCTTTCTTTAATGAGTCAAACTTAATAGTGATAGAAACCCTTTTAGAAGAGGGTTAGAGCTTGGTAACTAGGTCAATAGTTGAGGACTCTATCCTAGGCTTTTTCTAGGGCTTCTGAGCCATGACTTTTTGGTTAAGCTTTTGCATTGTTGCTTAACTCTTGCCACCGATCGATTAGACTAAGGATGTAGTGGATTGATGATATTCATTCATTGAAATAGACCACCAAGTTAAAGAGGTGCTTTACCCCTCCATTTTCCCTTAAGAGCTTGAATGAATCTGGTCATGTTAAAATGTACAACTCTCTGACCAGCCATTTTTACCAAAAATTAAAGTAAGAGTTTTAAAGATATTGATGCAAAAGAAAAAGGGTCATTATGAAAGATTGATAAAAAATTTACCCTAATACTTGACATCTTGATAACACTAAAAGCTCAGCTCATTTGCATCTATTATTATTTTTTTTCCTTTTAAAGAAGTCATTTATTATGTTCTGCACCCTAAATGCGTTATTAGTTAAAAGGCTTGTCTTAACCTCCTCAAATAAACTTGGCCTATTATTAATTTCATACACCCTTTTAACCTTCTTGACACAGAGGAAAAAGACTTTCTATGTTTTTTATTAAGCTCAGGTTGTTAGCAAAAATTCTTTTTAAGTGTCAAGCTATAACATAGAACTAGCTCTTATCATAGGAATGCTTATTAAAGGCAAAAAATTCTTTAAAAAGAAGGATAGTAGGGAGAAGACCTAACTCTTTATAAAGAATTATAATGCTTATTATATACCTAAAAGAATTGGAGGCAAGCTGAGCAATTGTTAAATTGTAAGCTAAAGAAAGTTCAATGATAAAACTGTGTAAAGAAAATCTAAGGCTGATTACAATAAAATCCTAGAACACCTATATCATACTAGACTTTAATGAGCTAGTGATCCTATCTTGAGATGTTGACATTATTACTTTGTACCTCTCAGAAAGAAAATCAAATTTAAATTTTACAATAGAAACATGATGAATGGATCATAGGTTAGGGTAGTCCTTAATATTAGCTCAGCTCTTTAAGCTCATCATCGCATCTTTAGAGGTTATGCCTAAGGGATTAAGAATGTAAAAAGGAACAAGGTAGTTATGATCGTCATCGAAACCTTTTACTTCCTTTTTATTTTCACTTTTTTCATCACCTAAGCTGAACCCTTCAACCTACTCAAAACTTTAAGTGTATTTAGCTTTAGAGGCCTTCTCATTGGTTTACTCGCCTATAGAGTCTGAAAAGGTTTTTAAGCTTGAGATGGAGCAAGAACCTCTATAACTTCAGAAGAAGATAAAAATAATGCAAAAGGAAAAAACTTATCTAAGTCAGATGTTGACCCAAAACCAAAATCTGAGCTTAGACTATTAGATGGTTGGATAGATGATTGGGTAAAAGTGTTTAATAGTAGAGTCAAAGAAAAAAAAAGAAGGTCAGACAAAAGATTGAATCAACCACACTTATGGGAACAATAGGGTTTTAAATATTAGAAAAAATTGCCATTAAGAGTTTGTCTATACCATGATAAACCCTCTCACCCCTAGCTCGTGCATTGTCTTTGATTTGTTTTTGACACTTTTCAGACTTAGGTTTAGCCAATAGGTAGCTCGACTATAATCTCTATTGTTGCTTTTTAGTTTACAAGTGCATAAGTCACATCTAAAGTAATAAAATGATGAATAGAGTATCATTCCCATAAGGATTATGTGTTGGGTGTGAGACAAAGTACCATAATGGTCCTTCCTAACTTTATATTTAGAAGATAAAAAATTATGATGGAGCTTGTATTAAAAGTAAAAACAATGTGTAAGGGTCGAATGCCAAGCTAAACAAGATATACACTTGGTAGAAGTGGGGTTGGCTAATTATAACAAGAAAAATAAAGAGGCAAGTTTGGAAATGTAAATGAAAACAAGTGAAGTAATTTGAATACTTTGAAAGGAAATTGGGTTTGGTTGAATGCAAAACAAGGTGCAAGTAAAAAAGTAAACCAAAAGTTAAGGTGAACTTGAAAAAAATAACTTGAGTGAAGAAAAGCTTTGAATGAAAATGGAAACAAACTTGTATTAAAAATTGAACTTTGAGAAAACAAAAGTGTAAGCTAGTCATCACCATAGCTGAAAGTAAAAGAAAATGCCAAAGAACTCTTAAAAGCTAAAAAATAAAGAGAAAGAATGAAAGGAGAGTTGATAATGGGTCAAGGGATGATTTACAAGTGAATAAGATAGCATATTTATATTACAATGGTTGACCTAAGGGGATGAATCCTACAACTTTCATTATGGCTTAAACTTTTTTAAACTAAAAAATGTTATTTTCTTGGATTTGAATGTATGCTTCTTGGATTTGAATGAGGCCTAAGGGGATGAATCCTAACACTTCCATTTTGGCTTAAACTTTTCTAAACTTAAAAATGTTATTTTCTTAGATTTGAATGAGGCTTAACCAAATGTATGCTTCTTGGAAGATATGGATCTTGTGTAGCTAAATGTCCTCCTTTAATTAGTCTACATATGCCACCCATGCTAAGGTATCCTAGCTAAGTCAACCAAAATTTAAATTTCAACTGAAGATCATAAGAGATTTAGCTAGTTTCAATTTGAAATGCATGATCTCTTAATTTGTTTCACTAGGTTTAATGTTCTTTTGAAAATTGAAAGAGTCCTCATACACTATTTTTCCTTCTTTGGTTGAACATGTTGTCTTGTATCATTGGGCTTGTTGGTTCAATTACATGGGCTGTCAAAGTTGTCAACTTTTGCAAGGATTGAGACTTCATACATGCATAGCCGAATGAGCTTTTGTAGACTTCTTTTTGCCTTAGCCAAATGCCATCCACCAATTTTGCATGGAGAGCATAGTTCATACTTGGTTTCATTCTTGCTACTTTTGCATGATTTGCATAGATTTTGTCATTTTTATGTCCAAGTTAACTAATTTTTTCATGCAAACCTGAAAATTAAGATTTTAACACCTTAAGGCACAAATTTTATGAAAATTTTCAAAATTTGAAGCAAATATAACTTAAGAAAAGCTATAAATTTCTCAATCAGTACACCTCACACTTAGCTTTTTTCTTGTCTTTAAGCAAAATCCTCAAATTAATTATGCTAATCAACCAAAATAAATGCACTCAAAGTCAAAGTTTCACAAGTTATCAATTATGCACTATGGTATAATGTCAGGATAGTTATGAACACAGTTAGACATAAAACTTATTCAAAGTAAGCTTTCAGTGTCATGCAACTTTCATGTATCTATCTCTAATCTATGCATGCAATTTAAGTAAAAAGTATGTAACATATGCAACCACATATTAATTTAAAGAAAGAATATACTTCAAATGTTTACTTTTCTCATTTCCTTTCTATTAATGTAGACTTATATACTTGATTCAAGATCAATACATCTGTATTGGCTTGTAATGTAAGGTTTGGGTTAAGGTAGGAAAAATGACTTTTTAAGCTTAGAACCCTTTGCTTACTTTTGAGACTTGAACTTGAGAATTTTTGAAACTTTACAAGGCTAAGGCATCTTTATTTGGATATTCTTTCATAGCATTTTTGGTCTTTTTGTCACTTTTTTCTTTCTTTTTCTTTTTTTTTTAATTTTCTTATGCTCCCTAGCTCCCAAATATATTATATTATTTTGTCCCTAACATGCAACAATAATGCGTAGTTAGGTGAAAAAAAGATGGTTAATTCATAAAATGGCGCTTGGGCTTGTTAATGTAGATCAAATAACAAAGAAAAGGATTGATACAACTTTAAAAATAAGGTAATATAGGATGATTGATTCATAACCCGGCTTAAAAAGGCTTAAAACAGCCCAAGGATGGCCTAAAATCATTTTATAGTCAAGTACAGTCTATGGATTTTTACCTCAGGGTTTGAGCAGCAATTCTAAAAGCTATATTTGTGCCTTAACATCTATATGTAACTTTATATTTACATGACTTTTCACAAAAATTTTTGTATTTCAAAGATCAAGATTAAAATACCATAACATAAAAAATTTTAAACGATCATGGAATAGCATACTTAAGACATCATTTCATGTTTTCACTACATTCACACTTGTCATAACATCATACTTAAATCACTCATGAACAACGTATGAAAAATTAGCTAATAACATATTATGATAATTGTAGGCATATTAACTTGGTTTGAAAGCAAAGATTTTAAGGGTAACTTTGAAAAATTTTGCAAAACATTTTTAGCACTAAAAAAGTTACTTCCCACACACTTGAATTGCACATAATTTCAATGAAACATTTTAAAGAGTTAGGGAAAATAAGTACTCCCTTATCTTTTTCCTCTTAAGGCTGAATTATGTACTTTCTTTTAGGCATTTTAACTCATACTTATTCTTAAGAAAACAAACAAAAATCAAACTGTACCTATCCTTAATAGCAAAATTAAACAAATACTAAGAAAATTTAAAACTTAACAAGGAAACATAAAACTTGATAAGGAAATGTAAAACTTGGGTTGCCTCCCAATCAATGCTAGTTTTGGTCAAGATAAACCATACCTAAAATCTAATAACTAACACTTCTCTTTTGGTGGTATTTTTCTTTAATACTTTTTACTTGCTAGAATAACATAAACAAAATTGGTTTTAGGAGTTAACTTGCTCTCCTAAAAGGTATCACATAAATAGGATAGGGTTTCAAAGTTGGTCTTTTTGAAGTTGGGCTTTTTGAGCTTGCCAGTTAGGTTTTTGAGCTTTTGGAGTTAGGCTTTTCGATTGGTTTTTTCCTTTTTGGTAAAGATCCCTATGAGTTGGTTTTTCCTCCATCTTTTCTTCTAGGTTAAACACTCTATGTACATCTTTTTCATCCCTAAGAATACCCTATCCTCTAGTTTTAAAAGTTATTCTTTTATCCTTGAATCTTAAGGTCACCTTAAAATTATAAACATGTATTAAGGCTCATGAGGTCACTAAGAATGGTTTACCTAACAAAATAAGGGCTTGGCCATCTACCATGTCTAAAACAACAAAATCAATAGGGCAAGTATATTTATCCACTTTCACTAGGACGTTTTTAATATTCCTTACGGCCTTTTTATGGATCTGTCAACAAATCTAATGTTGAAGGTTTGAAGTCTCAATGCACCAGTTCTAAGCTATACAAAGATTTTCATAAGAATTAGATTTATACTTGATCTTAAATCACATAAAACTTCATTAAAAAGTAATTAACCAATGGAACAAGGAATGTAAAAACTCCTTGGATCATCTAGCTTAGTTGGAAAGATTTGTTAAAATGTTGTCTACACTCATTTGAAAATGTGACTTTCTTTAAATCTTTAAGCAACTCTCTCTATTTAGTCTTAGGTGTCAATTGGCCCACTCAAATGTCCTTTTGAAAGTTGACATTCTTGGTATTCACTTTATTCTTTTTACTTCTTGATATTCTTTTTACACTTTTATACTTGGATCTACACTCTTTAGAATTGTTCTCCCAACTTATAATGGATTTTCATCTTTTATGTAAGCTTCCTCTTTCTTTTTCTTTTTTTTTTAATTTTTTTATGGCTCTTCTTCTTGGGAGTCTTCTACAAGATCCTTTGTAATTTTGTACTCCTTCTCTTTTTCTTCAAAATTGTCTTCTTTCAAGTCTTTTACCACTTTAACTTTCTCTTCCATATATTCTTTTTCTAGCATTATTTCAAAATTGGGCATGTTCGTAACCACTAACTTATCCGTTAGATCTTTCTCATCATCGGAGAAGTAAAATTCTTCTTCCCTATAAAAAAATGGCATTGTACATCTCCTTGCTTTATTTTTTAATGTTAGACTCGGTATTACTTGGCAAGGATTCTACTGGGTAGTTTACTAACGTATTTACTAATTGGCCATTTGGATTTCTAAGTTTGTTATGGAGGTAGCTTGACTTTGGATGATAGTGTTTGATAACTCTACAAAATAAAGTTATTTGTGCTTGTTTTTAGTGCTTAGTTCATTGATTTTTGCTTAGTTCTTAGCAAAATAATGTTTTTTTTTACTCTTAAATGGTTAGATTTCCTATTTTGTTGAAATTCTTAAAGAAAAGAATGAGTCTTGGTGTTTCTTGACAAATCTTGGATGATTCTTGATCATAATATGGAATCTTGGAATATTCTTGGAAGTTCTTGATTTTTTTGGAAATCTTGAAGTTAAAGAATGAAAAAGATGTTCAAGATTGGCTATGGAATTTAATGAAGTTGAATTGATTTAATCTTGATGAAATATGAAAAAAATTCTTGCAAGATTCAAGTTGGTAATTTCAGCAATGAATGAGGACAAATTTGTAATTTCAAGTGAATGCAAGTCTAGGTAGTTTATGTAGTTGCCCATGCATAGGATTACTAATGGATGACATGGCATCAAAAGTTTTCTTATAGGTTAAGAAAGATGACATGAAGGATGATGTGGCATGATGAGGAAGCAATTCTATTTACTTTTTTTACTTGGATTTGGATTTCCTATTCTTAGTAGGATTTGTTATTCTTAATTCTACTAGGAGTAGGATTTGTATGAAGTTATAAATACCATACAAGGGGTGACAAAGGAAGATTTGTTGTTGAATTCAAACTTCAAAATTTTTCTCCAAGAATTCAAAGAAAAAAAATTTGTGAAGCAAGTTAAGAGTTCAAGAACAATGCTTTTGAAAATGATTTTTGGAAAATGAGTTCATCTTGGCCGAATGCATTATCTTGTATGTAAGAATTGGTTATTTGTTATTTTATGCATGATTTGAGTTGATTTATGATGGATATGATCTAGAAGACAAGAATGGTCTATGAGCTTTCTTTTTGAAGAGTTATTGTTAAAGTTAACTATAAGAGGCATTCTTAGATTTAAGAAACCAAGTTCAATTAAACTTGTGTTCTGCCAATCAAGATCCCTTTCGTCCAAACCTATCTAGGGATTTCTTGTGCTTATAAATACATCATTAAGTCTTAGAAAATGGGTGTAAGGGGTTAGCGTTTTAGACCAACTTATTGGAAACTTTTATTAGCTTTCTTGTTCTAAGTTTTTCTTTTTTTTTAAGTTTTCTTTAGTAATCAAGTTTTGGTTTAAAGGATTTATTGTTTTTTTAATTTTTTGACTTTCAAGTTTAGTTTATGCACAATCTTTTTAAAGTTTATTTCAATTAAATTTTGTTTAAGATTCTTTTCCATTCAGTTTGCATAATTTTGGTTTAAAGATTGGATCTTTGCAATTGGTTTTGGTTCTTTATGCTTACAAGTTATGATTTTTGTTTTATAGTTGTGTAATCTATTCGGTTCATGTTCTGTTTTGATAATTAATCATTTAATTGCAATTTTAAAACTTATTTAAGGCTTTCAGTTAATGTTTTTAAGAGTGGATTTGATTCGATTTTGGGTTATATTGCTTAGATTGCATGTTTTGGTTTAATCTATTTTATTTGCATAATTTATTGCATGTTTTATTTGGTTTAATTGTTATTGTTTAAACTAGTTTTTTTTTTAGTTTTTAGGTTGTTTTAAGTTTAATTATAGCATATTTAATCTTTAATGTGTTTTGTTATTATAATTTAGGGTTTGTTCAACTTTTAGGGTTCTTTAATTAAGGTTTACATGCTTGCATGATTTTTAGGGATTTTTTAGTTTTGGTTTTATTGAATTAGGTTGATTTAAATTCTCTTTTGATTTATTTTAATTCACTTCCATGTTAATTGATTAGTTTAAGTTAATTGATTAATTTAAGTATATTACATGTTTTAAAAGCTATTTTGGTTTGGGTTTTCTTAGTTTGCATGTTTTGAATGTTTATTTGCATAGCTTTTTATTCGGTTGTTGCATATTGGATCTATCTGGTTTTGGTTCTTATTCTTTTGATTAATATTGCATGTTATTTGGTTTAATCTTGTTTTGTTTGATTCAATTTATGCTATTTAGGGTTTATTTAGTTGTGTTTAGATTAATTGCATGTTAAATTGATTTCGTTTGTTTCGATTTAATTGGTTTAGTTTAATTGATGAGTTTTAATTGAATTTAATATTATAGTTTCGATTTTGATTAGTTTTAGTTATTTGAATCTTGTTTAGTTTATTTTAGTTTGGTTTAGGTTAGCATTGCATGTTTTAGGTTTTAGTTTATTAGTTTACATTATCTTTGTTTTGTTACTCTAAGTATAAGTCTGAGGGATACAATTTTGGCACTTGTAATCTCATATACACAATCTTAGTGGGATGATACTCTTAATCTTATCATTATATTACTTGTACAATTCTGTGCATTTGCAGATATCATCTATCAGGTTTTTAGCATCGTTGCCAGGGATTTTTGAAGGAGTAGTTGCAATATCAACACCAATCACTATGCTTGTAGCTTAGATTTTATTTTTCTTGTTTTTAATTTGTTTGGTTAATCTTGTTTTGTATGCCAAGGATTGAGAGTTCTAGTTTAGTACCCTTAGATAAAGAAAGTTGAGAAAACACTTAAAAAGATAAAAAAAAAAAAGATATAAAGCAAATGACTCTTTTTTCACCTATGGCTGATCAATTACAAGAAAATCATAAAACACTTAGGGACTATGCTATCCCCCAACTAGATGGTTTTCAATTGAGCATTAGTAAGCTAGCCATTTAGGCCAACAATTTTGAATTAAAGCCATTTATTATCAACATGATTTAGAATTTTGTTTAGTTTGGTGGGTCACCTAGTGATGATCCCAATTTTCATCTTACTAGTTTCCTTAAGATTTGTGATACTTTTAAACAAAATGGTGTTATTGATGATATAATTAGACTAAGACTATTTCCTTTTTCTCTAAGGAATAAAGCAAAGAGTTGGTGATTGGATAAATTTGTAAGTGTATAGGCCGTACAAGTAACAATAGTGACATTTCGGTTAAGATATCGTCCCACAGAGATGAAGGAAAGAAATTCCTAGACTAAGTATCTCTTATCACCCTACCATTCTATAGTTGGCTCGATCAACAAATGAATATGAAAACTAACTATTACAAAAATAAAATTGGATAAAGCATCAAAAACATCAAAATTGGAATGCTACAAAAATGAGAAAATGAATGAGAACAAGAGATAAATGCATGCTGTAAAATGTGAAATACAGTATCTAAATCAAATTAAAATCAAATTTGTAGTAAAAATGAAGTGATGAAAATGCTAAATGCAACTAAACTTACAAAACTTGTAAAACCGAAAATACAAGTTAGCCTGACCAAAACATAACTTGCAACAATAAAATGAACTGTAAATAGCAACCAAGTAAATGATCTAAAGTTTCTAAAAAGCAAAATCACATAATGAACTAGATTAGAAACAAGTTTGAAATGCAAAGAAGAAGCAAAAAGTGCAAAAACTCAAGTATGCAATTTAAAAGTACAACTACCTTGCATTATTGAAAATCAAAGTTTGAGATACTATTTTATATAAAAAAATGACACATGATCAAATGGAGTCCAGCTGGAATTTTAAAGATCTCTCAAAGAACATTATAGGAATCAAATTTGAAAAGCAAAGGATCGAAGAAAAACCTAAAATAGCTAAGAAAGAGCACAAAATGAAAACTAACAATATAAATCTATAACTGAACTTGAATCAAGTAAACTAAATCTAATAGATGCTAAAGTAATTGATCATGAATTGGAATTAAGAAGGTCAATTAAAGAATTTGAAGGAAAACTGATTTGCAAACAGAAAATGCAAGAAAATGTAAAAGCTAACTAGGAACAACAAACCGGAACATGAAATTCCAAACATGAATCACTAAGTTGACAAAAAAAAAATAGATCTGGAAGCCTATATTGAAAATGAAGTTAAAGTGAGCTAAGGAACAATTAAACAACAAGTTTACTTCAAAATGCAACAAGAAAAGCGCAACGAAAGATCACAAGAGAAGCTTAATGATGTAGCATCTTATGTTCTATGCAAAGCAGAGAAAAACAGAACATATTCAGCAAAAATCATCCAAATATCCATTAAAAATATCAAATAAATTGCAAAAAAAATGAAAATAAGCAAGATAAAAAGTAAATCTAAGAGATTAGAGCTTGAAAGAAGCATACAGTTCACCAAGAGGAGAGAAGAGTCACGCTCTAGCTTGGGGATCACACCTAGACTGCACTGGATCCAGATTTCAACCTCAACTTGAAAGAATTAAATGTATTGATTGGGAAATAATTTGATACTCATTTTGTACGATGTTAGAGCTTATGAGCTATACAATTTTGAAAAAACATTGGAGCAAAAACAAGAACGAAATGATTGAGTTCTGGTTAAAACGTTGCAACTAGGTCAAGTACAAAAATGCAGAAACAGATTTGAGATCAACAAGAAAACTTGAATATTTGAGCTAGAAATCAATAGAATTTGCGAATGTCATTGCCAAAATCATAAAGAAAACTGAAAAATACTTTAGGAAATGTAAAATTTCAATAAGAATCAATGAAAAGAACTGGAAATAAAATTGTTTGGATGCTGAGAAAATTTAAAATGCAGTAAATGAAAGTGCAGAAAACTAAAGAAAAAAATCTAAAAACTTAGCTAAAAGTTCTTCTTTGGCCAGCCCTCTCCCCCTATTTATAGGCAAAGGGGAGGAGCCTCAAGTACAAAAAAAGTGTCCTAAAAATATTTACAATGAGATGAGCTTCTAAAGACTTCTTCAATCCTTGCTTCATTTGAGCAATGCGTGTGTGGCACTTACTCTTTATTGGTTGTAGCTTCTATTCATTCATTTTTTTGCCATGCCAAAAGGTCCTTTTAGTGGCCAATTGGAGCTTTCCAAAAGGACAGCTCAGCTACTTCCTAAGGCCTCCTTTGAATGCTTTGAATTGGCACCAATCTTACAAGCTTCATGAAGTTTCATTCACGCCATTATGCACCATCTACTATGATGCCTATTTTTTTTTTCACTTTTCCTCTTCACATGGCTGCCAAAAATGCTAGTCATTTAGCAAACAAATTCAACATAAAAATCACTAGAAAAATTTTAAAAATAATGCTTAAAAGATCATAGTAGAAAGGATTAAGAATACTCATTCAAAATGCAATATATCTTAAGCAAACTAGTCTAAGCCATTTTCACAATTTGCACCAAAAATCCTCCAAATTTTACCAAAAATGTCTAAAATTCCCTTGTTTTCTTTATTTGCACCTACACATTAGACAAATGTGCATTTAGGAGTAATTTTGCAAAAAATCCCAAGGACGCAAGCCAAAATATAAGTAAAAATTACACTAAAATAAGCATGAAAAAGCTAGAATTTTAATGCAATCAAATGGCTTGTGTCTTTACCTCTTGGTTTGATTACTACTTGGGCTGGCTTAGTTCATAGATTTTTGGCTTATTTCTTTCTACATCTAAGATGACCCAAGATGTGCAATGACTTTACATCTTTTAAGCAATTTGAGGTCGAATCTTTATTTGATGAAATGGGAGAGATAGAAGGAGGTTTTAAGGAGGTGTCTTTACTAAGGCCTACCAAATGGCTACAAGTTCAAATTTTCTATAATGGATTAGTGGGGCAAGCTAAGACTACTAAGATGCTACTACTTGTGGGGCTTTAGTGAGTAAGTCCATTAATGAGGCTTGTGATTTGATTGAAGAAATGGCCATGAATAATTATGAGTGGGCTAATGAGAGGTTTGTGCCTAAGAAAAATGTTGAGGTATATGAATTGGATGTTTTAATTACTTTAACTTCTCAAGTGTCAACCTTAGCTAAAAAGATTGAGAGTTTGGGATCTAACCCTTCTTTTAGCTTTGTTAATGCCATTCAAAGTTTTTTGTTTCTTGAGATAATTGTGGGGAAACCATACTTTATAAAGATGTCCCATTAGAGTAGAGCTCGTCTATTATGTTGCTTAACCTAAGCAACAATTCAACCTATACTCTAATACTGACAATCCAAGGTGGAAACAATTCCTAACTTTCATGGGTTAATAACCAAGGGCAAGTTTTTAATTTTTATAATAGACTTGTTAAACTATTTAGTTTCCACCCACCACCACCACCACAACATTACCAATGCATCTCTATTACCCCAAGGAAAGAAACCATCTTTAGAAGAGATGTTCAAACCAGATCTTACAAAGCTAAGCAGCCTTTACTAAGAATCTATGAGTGCAAATGGGTTAAATAGCTAATGCCCTTAACAACCATCCCTAGGAACTTATCTTGCACTAATGAGTCAAACCTTAAGAAGGATGAAAAAGAACATTGTGAGTCTATAACCCTTAGGAGTGGGAAAACCCTTAATGATGAGCCTATTAAACCTACTCCTAAAGTAACCTTTAAGGAACCATTAATGGAAGTATTGATGAGAAAAGGGAGAAAAAAGAAGATTTAGGAAAGAAAGCCAAAAAGTCATTGGCAAGCAAGACATAGCAGAAACTTCTCCCAAGCAAAAGATTAAGGTATTTCACCCACCAATTCCTTTCCTTTAAAGTTTCACAATCAGAAGGAAGATAAGCAGTTTGAGAAGTTTAAGGAGGCTTTTAAGAGTCTCCAGATCACATTTTTTGCTAATGCTATTTAGAAAATGTGACCTATGCAAAGTTCATGAAAGACATTCTCTCAAAAAAAAAAAAAGGTTAAAGGATCATATGGATTGCACTCACTAAAAAGTGTAACACCATTTGTAAAGAAGCTTACCATTTAGCTTAAAGATCTAGTGAGTTATCTTACTTTGCACATTGGATATATTATTTGATAAAGCCTTTTTGTGATCTAGGTGGCAAGATTAAATTTAATGCCTCTATCTATTTTTAGGAGACTGGGATTAGATGATACAAAGCCTACTTCAATAACCATTCACTTGTTGATAGGTCTCTTAAGCACCAAAATAAATCATTGAGGTAGTTTTAGTGCAAAGGTAGTTTATCTTTCCTATGTATTTATCGTATTGGATAACTTGAAACATAAAGAAGGTTACCAATTATTGGGGTAAGACCATTCTAGTTTCTGAAAGACACTCATTGATATGCAAAAAGAGAACTTTCTATGAGGGTGGAGGATCAAGAGGTAACTTTCAACATGTTCAAAGCAATTAAATATCCTATTAATGCTGATGATTGCCTTAAAGTTGATGAGTTCGATGAGGTAGTGAAAGATGTAATAGGGTTGATAGTTTAGATGAATTAAGAGTCGTTGAATCATGTTGTGATGTTGAAACAATTAAAGATGTACTTAGGGAAGAACCAAAAAATTTTGGTATATTAGATGCATTAAAATCATCTAGAAATCTACCATGAATTATGTAGCCTTCCACTTAGGAACTCAAGCCATTGACTTCTTATCTTAGGTATGCCTTAAGGGACTCTTTTACCTTACTTATTATAATATTGACATCTTTAGATGATGTTCAAGAGGAGAAATTGTTGGCTATTTTTAGAAAGCATAAGAAGGAAATTGGATGGTTAATAGCTGATATTAAAAGAATAAGCCATTCTGTATGTATGCACAAGATTTTATTAGAGGAAAACCATAAGGCTACCATTAAGCATCGAAAGTGCTTAAATCTAGCCATGAATGAGGATATCAAGAAAGAAATTATCAAGTGTTTAATGCAGGCATTATTTATCCTATTTCTAATAGCTTTTAGGTAAGCCCTATATAATGTGTGTGTGTGTAAAGAGGAATGACTATGAAGACCAATTATAACAACAAACTCATCCCTACAAACAGTCACTAGATAAAAGGTGTGTATGGATTACAGAAAGCTTAACAAGGCAACTAGAAATGATCACTTTCCAATTCCCTTTATTGATCATATGCTTGATAGAATGGCTAGCCATGAGTTCTATTATTTCTTGGATGGTTATTCAAGTTATAATCAAATAGCCATAGCTTTTAAGGATCAAGAGAAGACTACATTTACATGCGCTTATGGGACTTTCACTTTTACAAAAATGCCATTTAGTTTATGTAATGCTCTTACCACTTTTCAAATATGCATGATGGCTATATTCTTTGACATGGTGGAAGATTTTTAGAGGTATTTATGGATGATTTTTCTATTTTTGATGATTTTTTATTA
>NW_019168492.1:8452820-8641187 GCF_002303985.1 Durio zibethinus | reverse complement strand
AAAGTTACTAAACGAGAAGAGCACCAAAGATATTTTATTTGTAAAACAGTTACAAAGTTGCAAACTCACAATGGTAAGATAACAAATACTATAATTACATTAGGTAGAGTAATAACACTCAAGATGAAGTTTTGGCTTAGTGGTGATAAGGAGGTCTAGACCTTGAGATTTTAGGTTCAGGTCTCATATATGTGGTTTGGTTCAACTTTATGTTGGATTTGTTATGTTCTAATTTATTATTTGTTTGATTATTCATAATCATTATATTATTAATGTAATACTTAGTTATGATGTTACTTATTAATTAAAAAAAAATAAAGATAGATATCTATAATTACTAATAGTTAAATAGATCAACTCATTATATACTCTATCTCAATAGCCTTGAATCCTTTTTGATTGTATAGCACAAATGGCAGTCTATCAACAATGCCATAGAAGCATTAATAGTTCAAAATAAGAATGGAAATATTATTTATATATATATATTATATATATTATAAGGTAAAGATGCCTAATGCAATCATAATTGCCTAGGAAGTATATTGATGTTGTTACAAGCATTTTATGTTCCAATGAGCAAAAATAGACATTTTGCCCCAAAGTGTTGAGTCATCAATCAGATGGGGACAATTTTCTCTTTAATCTCTCATTTTATATTTATGAGCTTTCCTTTCTCCTTTACTTCCACTAACTTAAGCTTTCGAATAATAAACGCTAGAGGCAACTCGAGAGTTTAAATGACCTAAGCCATTGAGACAAAACAATAGAAAAGACTGCACCCAAAAGATGTCTTTTCCATAAAAGATTATGGTCACAATCCCAAAGATTTATCAACCTAGTAAATGAAATAGAAACTTGATTAAAAGAGGTCGACTGAATAGATTTATAGATAAAAAAAGATAAGGACAAGGCTGAAGGGATTTTTGAGGCCAAAAACAAAAGAAACAACCAATGATGTAGATATTGATCATAATGACTAAAGAGAGAAAAAGAGGCAGTGATTGATGTAATACTGATCGTAGCGACCAAAGGGATGATGAAAAAATGATGTGGATAACATACCCATTACGGGTATCATTAATGTGATAACTAACAAGGCCTCGACATTAGCAAAAAAGAAGTTTGATCAGGGCATAATTATGGCCATTAGGTCCATGGCCAAGAAGCAAAAAAAAATGGAAAGATAAACCAATCTTCTTTAGATTGAAAGATTTGGAAAGAATCTAGTTCCATATGATGATGCATTGTTATACAAGCCCTAGTGTACAATCATGTGGTGAAGAGAATTTTGTTTGATGAGAGGACCTCAATTGACATCCTTTACTATTGTATTGTGGGGAGGATGAGGATTACTAAAAAGATGTTGAAGCCTTTCATTACCAACTTAATTGGATTTGTGAATAAGTAGGTGCTAGTAAAAGGTACTGAACTGAGGATTATCACCTAGGTCATTGAATTCATAATGGTAGATGTCCCTTCAGCATATAATATGATTTTGGGATAGATGAGCCAATTTGTTATGAGAATTATTGGCTTAGTTTCTTACTTTAAAATTAAGTTTCTACTTCTAATAGGGTTGAAGAGGTTTGAGGAGACTAGTCCATAGCAAGACAGTGCTATGTTACAACCAGTAAGGGGAAGGACTAGGAAGTAGGATTTAAGAGCTCAACTAAAGCCCAAAGAGTACCTAAGGCAAATAAGAGATAGTGGTCGAGGTTCAGATAGTGGAAGGGTACGAAAAGACATCTAGGATAAGAGCATGAGACTAACTAGGTTGAAGAAAATAAGAAATGCTCTTTAAGAGCCAACACCAAGCTTCTAAGCTCATAATCTATAAATATTTTTTGAAATTTTTAAAGTTTCACTCTTAAGTCAGCATTAAGACTATATAAGTAAAATTTTGAACTAAGCTCTTAAGCCAGTTCCATGAATATATGAATGACTACATTTATCAAATTCTAAAGCTCATACTTTCATATCAAATGCATAAATATTTCTAAGTGAATAAATTAAATATGCCAACACTTATGTCAATATTTGTCCACATAAGAAAAAGTCCCAACCTAAGTGCATAAAAAGTAATCATTGATCAAAGGCCTAAAATTGGTATTAGCTGACCAAAATCGATTAAAAACCTAATACTTATGGCATTTTTTGAAAATAACAAAGATATATGTATGCAATTATGAGCCAAACTCGATTAGAAAGAAAAATTAATACAATTATTAAGAAATAATGATGACTTTTTTTCATGGACCCTATCAAATATGCTTGTAATTAATCCCTCAATAATGGTCCATTGATTACATACCGACTTGAACATGAAACCAGTTTGCCAAAATAATAGATGTTTTACCTTTAAAAGGTAGAAAGCCATAGAAGATGAGGTCAACAAACTACTAAGGGCTGGTTTTTATTAGGAAAGCATATTACCTTAAGTGGATAGCCAACAATGTAATGGTGACATAACACTAGTGGGAAATGAAGAATGCCTATTGACTTTAGCGACCTCAATAAGACTTAACCAAAGGATAATTTTCCTTTACCAAGTATAGATTAGTGAGTGGATGATAGTGCCGAACATGGTCTGCTCAACTTCATAGATACATATTCAGGGTAAAACTCAAATCAAGATGTTGAAAAAAGATGAAGAAAAAATAGCTTGTGTGATTGAAAAGGGCTTCTACTATTATAAAGTGATGCCATTTGGGTTGAAAATGTAGGGACGACTTTCAAAGGTTGGTCAACAAAATGTTCAAAGATTAAACTATATTTATAATCTCATATTATAAATTTTTTGATCGATTAACCACTAAATTAAGCAAATCCTGTAGAAGCACAAGCTATTAGATAGACTAATCAAGTAGATATTTGAGCTTAATGAATATGACTTACATGTATTACCCAAATCAACCTTAAAAGCACATGTACTAGCTAATTTTATGTTGAGTGTACCTTAACCAGACCAGAAAAATAACCTAGCATGGTTAATAACTGGAATATAGAGGAAACATAAAAACTTTTTATAAAAGGGGTAATTTTAATTAGTCCAAAAAATATGCAATTTCAATATGCATTGAAGTTTAGGTTTCAAGGGCTTCAAAAAACGACGCAGAGTATGAAGCACTGATTGTAAGCCTAAGATTAGTTACCTGCCTAAATGTGAAAAGCTTTCTTGCGTACAATGATTCGTAATTAGTGGCCAGACAAGTGAATGGAGAATTCGGAGTAAAAAAAAAAAGAATAAAGAAACACCTAGACAAGGCACAAGTGCACTTAGGGATGTTCCCAAAAGAAAAATATCAAGGTCAAAGAACACATTAGCTAACTTTTTATCCAAGCTAACATCTGGGTTCACAACAGACAATTCAACACATGCCCTAGTCAAAAAATTGATGGAAAAGGCATTGATGAGAAACAAGTAGGCCAGATTGAAGATAGAAAGTCATAAATGTCTTTTATAAGAGCATATTTAATGACAGAAGAATTACCTAAACAAAATCCAAGCAAAGGCTCTAGTAAAAAAAACTCATCGGTACATGATTATTAACAAGAAGTTATATAAAAGATCATTTAGTTTGCCATATTTAAGGTGTGTAGATGAAGAGGAGGCAAACTATGTATTTAGAGAGATCCATGAAAAAATCTGTGAAAATCACCTCGGACCTTAACCACTAGCATATAAGTGTAGATACCTAATTTTGTTCAAGTAGAATCTAACTAGTTAAGAAATCTTTAAAATCCAACCAATTTGAATCTAACATTTCTTTAACTTTGACAAGTTTTTAAAATTGAATTTAGAACCAGTTTGACCCAAATGCCCCATGGTCAAACTTGGTCAAACAAAGTCAAACTTGATCAAATTTAATTAAAATCACTAAAACTAGATTGAACACGGGTCAACCTTTAAATTTCACAACTAAATAGGATTTACAAGGCTAGGGATTGAAAGTTATGATTTTAATGCATTAAAAACCCTTATTACACTTTGGAAAGAGTAAATTACCAAAATATTTTTCATAAGGTATATTGATAATTTGACCTTTTCAAAGTTCGTTCTTTATGAAAACTCTCAAATCATATTCAAACATTATTTGATGATTTTTGGTACACTAAAAACCTTGATCTTACCTTAATGGTGTGAAATTACTAAAATGCCCTTTAGGGCTATTTTCATAATTCAACCTTCCTAAGGTTGATTTTTTGTGAAAAGCCCCAAGTCATTTTTTTTATATAATTTTATGATTTTCGGTATATTAAAACCCTTGATCGCACCTTAAAAGGTATGAAATTACTAAAATGCCATTTATGGGCATTTTTGTAAATTGACCTTTCTAAGGTCAATTTTTGGTGAAACATTTTATCATGTTTTGAATTTATTTCATGGTTTTTTATGCATTAAAAACCTTGATCGCACCACAGAAGGTGTGAAATTACAAAAATGTCCTATATAGGTATTTTCATAATTTGACCTTCCCAAGATCGATTTTTCATGAAAACTTCTAAATCATATTTTGATATTAATTTATGATTTTTGGTGCATTAAAATCAAAAAATTGAAGAAAGGATTATGGTTTTCCAAGAAAATCTCATAAAAAGGTGTAAACTTTAAAAGAGGCAAAATGGTATTTTTAAACGGTTCTAGTTGCATCAAAAGCCTCATTTTGTGCTAGATTCATCATAAACCATTGATGTTTTAATGGCCTTAACTAAAGGTGAAAGGTTATTGCTTGAAAAATAAACTAAAGAACTAAAGAGAGCCATTAGATGCAAATTTGATGCCATCATGTAACATGATGGCTTTTATATTCATCATTTAAGGTTGGAAAAAAAAAGAGGCAACTGAGAAGCGGGGGAAACAAACCGGAAAAGAAGAAAATTTAAAAAAATTGGAAAAATTTCTAAGGTAGCCATTTTTATCACATTTTCCGTGCATTTTTCATCTCCATTTGATGTAATTCTTAGTTATTCTTTATTTAGTTCTTCATTCCATGAACTTCCTCCCATTTTTAATGATTTACATTCTTTGATTTATGATTTAGATGTGTTTTTAATGATTTGGTCTTGTGATTATTTTGTTTGCATAGTTTGATTATATTTTTTTTTTAGTTTTCTTGAATGCAAATGATATATTTTTATTTATCTTTTGTTAGTTTTCTAAGTGTCTGATAAAAGTACTATTTTGAATAAATAAGGTTCTTCAATTGCTTGATGTGTGCTTGATATGTGTTAACTTTTGGATTTGATCTTCAATGCTTATAATGTTTATTAGATGTTTGAATAATTTACAAAGTTTGAAAGTTTTTACTCATAGTGTATTAAAATTGTTGGATAAATAAAAATGTAAGTTTTCAATATGCTTTCCATGTGTTTGATGAAAATTCTCAAAAAAAAAAAAAAGTAGTACTGTAGGAATATTTTAAGTATTTGGTAAAATAAGAATGCAGTCATTTACCATTTTTTTAAAGTGTTTGTGAAAATGCCTTAATATTGTCATGGTAGTTTAATTTCATTCATCACTTGTAACAGTTTAATTTCATGTTTAGCATTTAACTATCATGCATTAAGCATTCCGTTACACATTAAAACATTACTTAAGCAAGATTGAAAATCATAGTTTTATGGCTTTCTCCAAAAGTTCGCATGGATATTGGCAATTTTTAGAGAGGTTCACGAAAATCATGGTAAACACCAAACCCTCAACTAAACCATAAACCTAAACCTAACCCTAAATCCTAAACCAAACCTAAACTCCAAACCATAAATCTTAAACCTTAAACAAAAACCTAAACCAAACTCTAAACCCTAAAACCAAACCTTAAACCCTAAATCAAACTCTAAACTCTAAACCCTAAACCCTAACTCAAACCTATACCCAAAGCCAAACTCGAAATCCTAAACCAACCCTAAACCGAAACAAACCAACCTTAATCCCTAAATCAAACCCTCAACTGACCCGAAACCCTAAATGCAACCCTCAACCAACCCGAAACCCTAAATGCAATCTAACCAACCTTAATTTCCTAACTCAAACAGGGCCTCCCTCATAAACCATAACTTGAACTAACCTCAAACCCTAAAGATCCAAACTAAACCCAAACCTTAAAAACCAACCTTTGATTCCTTTCATGCATTTACATCTTATTTTACTATAGTGTTACATGCATTCTTGAATTGTCAAGCATTTACACTTTGTCATTTATGTTTAATTATCATGCATATGTTATATATTATTGTGTTCAATGATACATTCATATGTTCTACAACTAAGGTTTCATTTTTTTAAAAGAAATGTTTTTTTAAATAAATAACATAAGGTAATACTCCTAGTAAAAATAACTTTTGAAATCTGGTCTAAATATTGGGAAACTCTTAACAATTATCATTTATATGAAGTATTATCTTGATTTCATAGGGCAATTTGAAAACTCCTAAGGTTAGAGGCATTTTTTTAGTTCTATCTAAATATAGGGGAGTTAAAAAAGTGTCTCGACACAATTTTTTTTTTTCGTCTTGATCTAAAAATAAATTGTTTTGGTTTTCAAAGAATCAAAATGATTTGCTTTCAAAATAAAATTTTAAAAAAAAGACTCAATTTTTTGAATAAATAAGTGAAAGAAAGGAATTAATTTATAAACATTGTAATAGGATCATTTTCACGAAAATTCAAGGATAACACGCAATCAATTAGTATCGTTTCTAACGAGCACTATGGGGGTGCTAATCCTTCCTTACATGTAACCAATTCTTGAACCCAACTTTGATTTTCACAGACTAAAATATTCTTTTAATAAATGTTAAACTCTTTTTAAATGCTTTATTAAAAGGATAAAATTTTTAGATGGCTAATCATACCTTAAAAAAAAATTGGTGGTGACTCTTTAATTTTGATTTTTCTTAAAATACTTGTAGTTTGTTTTTCCTCACACCTAGCAGTTGAGTTCCTAGGCCTACACATTACTATAATAAGATCTTAAGACAAGGGTATTACTAGTCGACCACTAAAAAAGATGCGATTGACCTAGTTAAGAAATGTGACAACTGTTAGAGGATTGGTCATGTCTAACATCCACCCACGACTAAGTTAACTCTTTTAATAAGCACTTGGCCTTTTATGTAGTGATGTATGGATATGTTCAGACATTTACCTTAACCTTTGAACAAAGGATATTTGTACTAGTGGTTGTTGATTATTTCACTATATGGATTGAGGCATTAGCTACTACAACAAAGTCTTAGGTTAAAAAGTTTATATGGAAAAACATAATTTGTCAATTTTATTTACCTTAATCCATAATAACTAATACTGAAAAGTAATTTAAAAATTTGAAGTTCAAGGAATGATGTTTAAACCTTAGCATGGACCTAAGGTTAACCTCCATGGCATATCCATAATCCAATGGTCAGGTTAAGGTGGAAAATAAGACTATATTTGAAGCTCTAAAGAAATAGCTAGATGATGCTAAAGGCAAATAGACTGAGGCACTTCCATAAGTACTATTAGCATTAAGGATCACCACTAAAATCCTTACAAGAGAGACTTTTTTTAATCTAGCTTTTGGAATAAAACCCATAGTCCTAATTGAGATGGGTTTCCCTAGCTTTCGAGTCAAGCTAAACATTGAAAAAAGGAATAAGGAGGCTTTAAAAGCCATTTTAGACTTGATCGAAGTGCAATGGGACATTACTTTAACAAGATAGCAGCTTATCAATAGATGATCTTCAATTACTACAATAAGAGGATCCAACAAAAGAACATTAGTAAGGGTGACTTGGTACTTAGAAAAGTGGAATTTTAGGAATCAACAATTGAGGAGGGAAACTAGCCTTGAACTAGGAGGGCCTTTACATAGTGAAATAAGTTATCTTACCTAGGACTTGTAAATTGTAGAACTTAAATGAAAATCCCATATTGAGAATATGGAATGTGGATAATTTAAAACTTTATTATCATAGAAGCTTTAAAGCCAAGGAAATGTGTAATCATATAATCTACTTGTATTATTGAAGCCTAAGGTAAATGAAGCTTGAAGTTCAAGTACATTTTACTAACTTATTTATCTAAAGTCTGAAGTAATAGTATGTTTTTTGAAACGTTTAAAGTCTATGCTAATTGATCATATTTCATGGAAGTCCTTTACACTATTATCAACCTTAAACTTGATTAATTAACTGCATTTAGAATTCATGGTTATAATGTCCAAGCTAAGTATGAGAATATTTACTTATGAAATTACAAATGTTGAACTGAGAATCATAAATGAAAGTACCAAACTAAAAAATGGGAAAACAAGATCTTTTCATTAATTTGGCAATATGTACAAGTTGAAAAAATAAGAAGAAAAAAAAAAGAAAAGTATATCAAACCCCTTCCTTGGTTGCACCTCTACAGCAGGTGGTTCAAGTTCACCAACCTAAGCCATTTTCTTGACATTCCCACCTATTCCTTTACTATCCTGATCAGCCCCAAGAGCAACAACCACCATCGCTTCAATTTTCATATCCTTTTAGTCTTGGCCCTATGTTTCGGCTATGATTTACTAGGTCCAAAGGTTATTTATATTTATCATTGATATATCCAGATTAGCACAATTTCACTTCACCTTCTTCAAGGTTAAGTAAAAAAAAGCCAAAATCCTAGCTCAGGCAAAGTTAGTTTACATGTTGTAAAGCTCATCGAACTCAAGGAAGTTTTCAATTGCTCACTGCTTAGCATTCTTAGAAGCCAAAGCTCATTCTTCAAGCACTCCACCTTGGCCAACACCGTATTTAGCTTTAAGTTAGATTGCTATTGTAGGGACACTATTGTGGCTTTTTAGACCAACATGTCCTCAAGCCTCTAGCACAAGTTTTAGACCTTCTTACCAAGCTCAACATTTGTTTTTTTATACTTGACATAGGAGACCTTAAGCTTTCTGGCATAGTCTTTCACATCTTGTTCAGTCTTTAAAAAATGAATAATAGCTCGGTAAGAGAATAATAGGTCTTGTCCCAAATTTTGAGAGACAAAGTATAGAAGTTGATCAAAAACATGTATAAAGTTAAGCTTAGAGATGATAATTCCCCATGATTAATTTTTATACAGAGCATAAAGATGGTGACAAACCTTTCTTGAACATGGTGGCTTGGATAATCTTTTTCGCCACCTTAAGGTTATATATGCTTTCTTTAATGAGTCAAACTTAATAGTGATAGAAACCTTTTTAGAAGAGGGTTAGAGCTTGGTAACTAGGTCAATAGTTAAGGACTCTATCCTAGGCTTTTTTAGGGCTTCTGAGCCATGACTTTTTGTTTAAGCTTTTGCATTGTTGCTTAACTCTTGCCACCGATCGATTAGACTAAGGAGGTAGTGGATTGATGATATTCATTCATTGAAATAGACCACCAAGTTGAAGAGGTGCTTTACCCCTCCATTTTCCCTTAAGAGCTTGAATGAATCTGGTCATGTTAAAATGTACAACTCTCTGACCAGCCATTTCTACCAAAAATTAAAGTAAGAGTTTTAAAAATATTGATGCAAAAGAAAAAGGGTCATTATGAAAGATTGATAAAAAAATTTACCCTAATACTTGACATCCTTGATAACACTAAAAGCTCAGCTCATTTGCATCTATTATTATTTTTTTTCCTTTTAAAGAAGTCATTTATTATGTTCTGCACCCTAAATGCGTTGTTAGTTAAAAGGCTTGTCTTAACCTCCTCAAATAAACTTGGCCTATTATTAATTTCATACACCCTTTTGACCTTCTTGATACAGAGGAAAAAGACTTTCTATGTTTTTTATTAAGCTCAAGTTGTTAGCAAAAATTCTTTTTAAGTGTCAAGCTATAACATAGAACTAGCTCTTATCATAGGAATGTTTATTAATGGCAAAAAATTCTTTAAAAAGAAAGATAGTAGGGAGAAGACCTAACTCTTTATAAAGAATTATAACGCTTATTATATACCTAAAAGAATTGGAGGCAAGCTGAGCAATTGTTAAATTGTAAGCTAAAAAAAGTTCAATGATAAAATTATGTAAAAAAAATCTAAGGCTGATTACAATAAAATCCTAGAACACCTATATCATACTAGACTTTAATGAGCTAGTGATCCTATTTTGAGATGTTGACATTATTACTTTGTACCTCTCAGAAAGAAAATCAAATTTAAATTTTATAATAGAAACACGATGAATGGATCATAGGTTAGGGTAGTCCTTAATATTAGCTCAGCCCTTTAAGCTCATCATCGCATCTTTAGAGGTTATGCCTAAGGGGTTAAGAATGTAAAAAGGAACAAGGTAGTTATGATCATCATCGAAACCTTCTACTTCCTTTTTATTTTCACTTTTTTTCATCACCTAGGCTGAACCCTTCAACCTACTCAGAACTTTAAGTGTATTTAGCTTTAGAGGCCTTCTCATTGGTTTACTCGCCTATAGAGTCTGAAAAGGTTTTTAAGCTTGAGATGGAGCAAAAACCTCTATAACTTCGGAAGAAGATAAAAATAATGCAAAAGGAAAAAACTTATCTAAGTTAGATGTTGACCCAAAACCAAAATCTGAGCTTAGACTATTAGATGGTTGGATAGATGATTGGGTAAAAGTGTTTAATGGTAGAGTCAAAGAAAAAAAAATAAGGTCAGACAAAAGATTGAATCAACCACACTTATGGGAACAATAGGGTTTTAAATATTAAAAAAAATTGCTATTAAGAGTTTGTCTATACCATGATAAACCCTTACACCCCTAGCCCGTGCATTGTCTTTGATTTGTTTTTGACACTTTGCAGACTTAGGTTTAGCCAATAGGTAGCTCGACTATAATCTCTATTGTTGCTTTTTAGTTTACAAGTGCATAAGTCACATCCAAAGTAATAAAATGATGAATAGAGTATCATTCCCATGAGGATTATGTGTTGGGTGTGAGACAAAGTACCATAATGGTCCTTCCTAACTTTATATTTAGAAGATCAAAAATTATGATGGAGCTTGTATTAAAAGTAAAAACAAAGTGTAAGGGTCGAATGCCAAGCTAAACAAGATGGACACTTGGTAGAAGTGGGGTTGGCTAATTATAGCAAGAAAAATAAAGAGGCAAGTTTGGAAATGTAAATGAAAACAAGTGAAGTAATTTGAATACTTTGAAAGGAAATTAGGTTTGGTTGAATGCAAAACAAGCTGCAAGTAAAAAAGTAAACCAAAAGTTAAGGTGAACTTGAAAAAAATAACTTGAGTGAAGAAAAGCTTTGAATGAAAATGGAAATAAACTTGTATTAAAAACTGAACTTTCAGAAAACAAAAGTGTAAGCTAGTTTATCACCATAGCTGAAAGTAAAAAAAAAATGCCAAAGAACTCTTAAAAGCAAAAAAATAAAGAGAAAGAATGAAAGGAGAGTGAATAATGGATCAAGGGATGATTTACAAGTGAATACGATAGCATATTTATATTACAATGGTTGACCTAAGGGGATGAATCCTAAAACTTTCATTGTGGCTTAAACTTTTTTAAACTAAAAAATGTTATTTTCCTGGATTTGAATGTATGCTTCTTGGATTTGAATGAGGCCTAAGGGGATGAATCCTAACACTTCCATTTTGGCTTAAACTTTGCTAAACTTAAAAATGTTATTTTCTTGGATTTGAATGAGGCTTAGCCAAATGTATGCTTCTTGGATGATATGGATCTTGTGTAGCTAAATGTCCTCCTTTAATTAGTCTACATATGCCACCCATGCTAACGTATCCTAGCTAAGTCAACCAAAATTTGAATTCAACTGAAGATCATAAGAGATTTAGCTAGTTTCAATTTGAAATACATGATCTCTTAATTTGTTTCACTAGGTTTAATGTTCTTTTGAAAATTGAAAGAGTCCTCATACACTATTTTTCCTTCTTTGGTTGAACATGTTGTCTTGTATCATTGGGCTTGTTGGTTCAATTACATGGGCTGCCAAAGTAGTCAACTTTTGCAAGGATTGAGACTTCATACATGCATAGTCGAATGAGCTTTTGCAGACTTCTTTCTGCCCTAGCCAAATGCCATCCACCAATTTTGCATGGAGAGCATAGTTCATACTTGGTTTCATTTTTGCTACTTTTGCATGATTTGCATAGATTTTGTCATTTATGTCCAAGTTAACTAATTTTTTCATGCAAACCTGAAAATCAAGATTTTAACACCTTAAGGCACAAATTTTATGAAAATTTTCAAAATTTGAAGCAAATATGACTTAAGAAAAGCTATAAATTTCTTAATTAGCACACCCCACACTTAGCTTTTTTCTTGTCTTTAAGCAAAATCCTCAAATTAATTATGCTAATCAACCAAAATAAACGCACTCAAAGTCAAAGTTTCACAAGTTATCAATTATGCACTATGGTATAATGTCAGGATACTTATAAACATAGTTAGACATAAAACTTATTCAAAGTAAGCTTTCAGTGTCATGCAACTTTCATGTATCTATCTCTAATCTATGCGTGCAATTTAAGTAAAAAGTATGTAACATATGCAACCACATATTAATTTAAAGAAAAAATATACTTCAAATGTTTACTTTTCTCATTTCCTTTCTATTAATGTAGACTTATATACTTGATTCAAGATCAATACGTCTGTATTGGCTTGTAATGTAAGGTTTGGGTTAAGGTAGGAAAAATGACTTTTTAAGCTTAGAACCCTTTGCTTACTTTTGAGACTTGAACTTGAGAATTTTTGAAACTTTACAAGGCTAAGGCATCTTTATTTGGATTTTCTTTCATAGCCATTTTGGGCTTTTTGTCACTTTTTTCTTTCTTTTTCTTTTTTTTTTAATTTTCTTATGCCTCCCTAGCTCCCAAATATAACTTATTATATTATTTTGTCCCTAACATGCAACAATAATGCGAGTTAGGTGAAAAAAAGATGGTTAATTCATAAAATGGCCTTGGGCTTATTAATGTAGATAAATAAACAAAGAAAAGGATTATACAACTTAAAATAAGGTAATAAGGATTATTGATTTATAAGCAGGCTTAAAAAGGCTTAAACAATCCAAGGATGGCCTAAATCATTTTATAAGTCAAGTATAGTCTAGGATTTTACCTCAGGGTTAAGCAAGCAAATTCTAAAGCTATATTTGTGCCTTAAATCTATATGTAACTTTATATTTACATGACTTTTCACAAAAATTTATGTATTTCAAAGATCAAGATTAAAATACACATAACATAAAAAATTTAACGATCCATGGAATAGCATACTTAAGACATCATTTCATGTTTTCACTACATTCACACTTGTCATAACATCATACTTAAGTCACTCATGAACAACGTATGAAAAATTAGCTAATAACATATTATGATAATTGTAGGCATATTAACTTGGCTTGAAAACAAAGATTTTAAGGGTAACTTTGAAAAATTTTGCAAAACATTTTTAGCACTAAAAAAGTTACTTCCCACACACTTGAATTGCACATAATTTCAATGAAACATTTTAAAGAGTTAGGGAAAATAAGTACTCCCTTATCTTTGTCCTCTTAAGGCTGAATTATGTACTTTCTTTTAGGCACTTTAACTCATACTTATTCTTAAGAAAACAAACAAAAATAAAATTGTAGCTATCCTTAATAGCAAAATTAAACAAATACTAAGAAAATTTAAGACTTAACAAGGAAACATAAAACTTGATAAGGAAATGTAAAACTTGGGTTGCCTCCCAATCAATGCTAGTTTTGGTCAAGATAAACCATACCTAAAATCTAATAACTAACATTCTCTTTTGGTGGTATTTTTCTTTAATACTTTTTACTTGCTAGAATAACATAAACAAAATTGGTTTTAGGAGTTAACTTGCTCTCTTAAAAGGTATCACATAAATAGGATAGGGTTTCAAAGTTGGTCTTTTTGAAGTTGGGCTTTTTGAGCCTGCCAGTTAGGTTTTTGAGCTTTTGGAGTTAGGCTTTTCGGTTGGTTTTTTCCTTTTTGGTAAAGATCCCTATGAGTTGGTTTTTCCTCGATCTTTTCTTCTAGGTTAAACACTCTATGTACATATTTTTCATCCCTAAGAATACCCTATCCTCTAGTTTTAAAAATAATTCTTTTATCCTTGAATCTTAAGGTCACCTTAAAATTATAAACATCTATTAAGGCTCATGAGGTCACTAAGAATGGTTTACCTAACAAAATAAGGGCTTGGCCATCTACCATGTCTAAAACAACAAAATCAATAGGGTAAGTATATTTATCCACTTTCACTAGGACATTTTTAATCTTCCTTACGGCCTTTTTCTGGATCTGTCAACAAATCTAATGTTGAAGGTTTGAAGTCTCAATGCACCAGTTCCAAGCTATACAAAGATTTTCATAAGAATTAGATTTATACTTGATCCTAGATCACATAAAACTTCATTAAAAAGTAATTAACCAATGGAACAAGGAATGTAAAAACTCCTTGGATCATCTAGCTTAGTTGGAAAGATTTGTTAAAATGTTGGCTACACTCATTTGAAAATGTGACTTTCTTTAAATCTTTAAGCAACTCTCTCTATTTGGTCTTAGGTGTCAATTGGCCCACTCAAATGTCCTCTTGAAAGTTGACATTCTTGCTATTCACTTTATTCTTTTTGCTTCTTGATATTCTTTTTACACTTTTATACTTGGATCTACACTCTTTAGAATTGTTCTCCCAACTTATAATGGATTTTCATCTTTTATGTAGGCTTCTTCTTTCTTCTTCTTTTTTTTTTATTTTTTTATGGCTCTTCTTCTTGGGAGTCTTCTACAAAATCCTTTGTAATTTTGTACTCTTTCTCTTTTTCTTCAAAATTTTCTACTTTCAAGTCTTTTACCACTTCAACTTTCTCTTCCATATATTCTTTTTCTAGCATTATCTCAAAATTGGGCATGTTCATAACCACTAGCTTATCCATTATATCTTTCTCATCATCGGAGAAGTAAAATTCTTCTTCCCTATAAAAAAATGGCATTGTACATCTCCTTGCTTTATTTCTTAATGTTAGACTCGGTATTACTTGGCAAGGATTCTACTGGGTAGTTTACTAACGTATTTACTAATTGGCCCATTTGGATTTCTAAGTTTGTTATGGAGGTAGCTTGACTTTGGATGATGGTGTTTGATAACTCTACAAAATAAAGTTATTTGTGCTTGTTTTTAGTGCTTCGTTCATTGATTTTTGCTTAGTTCTTAGCAAAATAATGTTTTTTTTTACTCTTAAATGGTTAGATTTCCTATTTTGTTGAAATTCTTAAAGAAAAGAATGATTCTTGGTGTTTCTTGACAAATCTTGGATGATTCTTAATCATAATATGGAATCTTGGAATATTCTTGGAAATTCTTGATTTTCTTGGAAATATTGAAGTTAAAGAATGGAAAAGATGTTCAAGATTGGCTCGGTGGAATTTAATGAAGTTGAATTGATTTAATCTTGATGAAATATAAAAAAAATTCTTGCAAGATTCAAGTTGGTAATTTCAGCAATGAATGAGGACAAAATTGTAATTTCAAGTGAATGCAAGTCTAGATAGTTTATGTAGTTGCCCATGTATAGGATTACTAATGGATGACATGGCATCAAAAGTTTTCTTATAGGTTAAGAAAGATGACATGAAGGATGATGTGGCATGATGAGGAAGCAATTCTATTTACTTTTTTTACTTGGATTTGGATTTCCTATTCTTAGTAGGATTTGTTATTCTTAATTCTACTAGGAGTAGGATTTGCATGAAGTTATAAATACCATACAAGGGGTGACAAAGGAAGATTTGTTGTTGAATTCAAACTTCAAAATTTTTCTCCAAGAATTCAAAGAAAAAAATTTGTGAAGCAAGTTAAGAGTTCAAGAACAATGCTTTTGAAAATGATTTTTGGAAAATGAGTTCATCTTGGCCGAATGCATTATCTTGTATGTAAGAATTGGTTATTTGTTATTTTATGCATGATTTGAGTTTATTTATGATGGATATGATCTAGAAGACAAGAATGGTCTATAAGCTTTCTTTTTGAAGAGTTCTTGTTAAAGTTAACTATAAGAGGCATTCTTAGATTTAAGAAACCAAGTTCAATTAAACTTGTGTTCTGCCAATCAAAATCCCTTTTGTCCAAACCTATCTAGGGATTTCTTGTGCTTATAAATACATCATTAAGTCTTAGAAAATGGGTGTAAGGGGTTAGGGTTTTAGACCAACTTATTGGAAACTTTTATTAGCTTTCTTGTTCTAAGTTTTTCTTTTTTTTTTTAAGTTTTCTTTAGTATTCAAGTTTTGGTTTAAAGGATTTATTATTTTTTTAATTTTTTGACTTACAAGTTTAGTTTATGCATAATCTTTTTAAAGTTTATTTCAATTAAATTTTGTTTAAGATTCTTTTCCATTCAGTTTGCATAATTTTGGTTTAAAGATTGGATCTTTGCAATTGGTTTTGGTTCTTTATGCTTACAAGTTATGATTTTTGTTTTATAGTTGTGTAATCTATTCGGTTCATGTTCTGTTTTGATAATTAATCATTTAATTGCAATTTTAAAACTTATTTAAGGCTTTCAGTTAATGGTTTTAAGAGTGGATTTGATTCGATTTTGGGTTATATTGCTTAGATTGCATGTTTTGGTTTAATCTATTTTATTTGCATAATTTATTGCATGTTTTATTTGGTTTAATTGTTATTGTTTAAACTAGTTTTTGTTTTTAGTTTTTAGGTTGTTTTAAGTTTAATTATTGCATATTTAATCTTTAATGTGTTTTGTTATTATAATTTAGGGTTTGTTCAACTTTTAGGGTTCTTTAATTAAGGTTTACATGCTTGCATGATTTTTAGGGATTTTTTAGTTTTGGTTTTATTGAATTAGGTTGATTTAAATTCTCTTTTGATTTATTTTAATTCACTTCCATGTTAATTGATTAATTTAAGTTAATTGATTAATTTAAGTTTATTACATGTTTTAAACGCTATTTTGGTTTGGGTTTTCTTAGTTTGCATGTTTTGCATGTTTATTTGCATAGCTTTTTATTCGGTTGTTGCATATTGGATCTATCTGGTTTTGGTTCTTATTCTTTTGATTAATATTGCATGTTATTTGGTTTAATCTTGTTTTGTTTGATTCAATTTATGCTATTTAGGGTTTATTTAGTTGTGTTTAGATTAATTGCATGTTAAATTGATTTCGTTTGTTTTGATTTAATTGGTTTAGTTTAATTGATTTTGAGTTTTAATTGAATTTAATATTATAGTTTCGATTTTGATTAGTTTTAGTTATTTGAATCTTGTTTAGTTTATTTTAGTTTGGTTTAGGTTAGCATTGCATGTTTTAGGTTTTAGTTTATTAGTTTACATTATCTTTGTTTTGTTACTCTAAGTATAAGTCTGAGGGATACAATTTTGGTACTTGTAATCTCATATACGCAATCTTAGTGGGATGATACTCTTAATCTTATCATTTTATTACTTGTACAATTCTGTGCATTTGCAAATATCGTCTATTAGGTTTTTAGAATCGTTGCCAGGGATTTTTGAAGGAGTAGTTGCAATATCAACACCAATCACTATGCTTGTAGCTTAGATTTTATTTTTCTTGTTTTTAATTTGTTTGGTTAATCTTGTTTTGTATGCCAAGGATTGAGAGTTCTAGTTTAGTACCCTTAGATAAAGAAAATTGAGAAAACACTTAAAAAGATAAAAAAAAAAAAAAGATATAAAGCAAATGACTCTTGTTTCACCTATGGCTGATCAATTACAAGAAAATCATAAAACACTTAGGGACTATGCTATCCCCCAACTAGATGGTTTTCAATTGAGCATTAGTAAGCTAGCCATTTAGGCCAACAATTTTGAATTAAAGCCATTTATTATCAACATGATTTAGAATTTTGTTTAGTTTTGTGGGTTACCTAGTGATGATCCCAATTTTCATCTTACTAGTTTCCTTAAGATTTGTGATACTTTTAAACAAAATGGCGTTATTGATGATATAATTAGACTAAGACTATTTCCTTTTTCTCTAAGGAATAAAGCAAAGAGTTGGTGATTGGATAAATTTGTAAGTGTATAGGCCGTACAAGTAACAATAGTGACCTTTCGGTCAAGATATCGTCCCACAGAGATGAGGGAAAGAAATTCCTAGACTAAGTATCTCTTATCACCCTACCATTCTATAGTTGGCTCGATCAACAAATGAATATGAAAACTAACTATTACAAAAATAAAATTGGATAAAGCATCAAAAACATCAAAATTGGAATGCTACAAAAATGAGAAAATGAATGAGAACAAGAGATAAATGCATGCTGTAAAATGTGAAATACAGTATCTAAATCAAATTAAAATCAAATTTGTAGTAAAAATGAAGTGATGAAAATGCTAAATGCAACTAAACTTACAAAACTTGTAAAACCGAAAATACAAGCTAGCCTGACCAAAACATAACTTGCAACAATAAAATGAACTCTAAATAGCAACCAAGTAAATGATCTAAAGTTTCTAAAAAGCAAAATCACATAATGAACTAGATTAAAAACAAGTTTGAAATGCAAAGAAGAAGCAAAAAGTGCAAAAACTCAAGTATGCAATTTAAAACTACAACTACCTTGCATTATTGAAAATCAAAGTTTGAGATACTATTTTATATAAAAAAATGACACATGATCAAATGGAGTCCAGCTGGAATTTTAAAGATCTCTCAAAGAACATTATAGGAATCAAATTTGAAAAGCAAAGGATCGAAGAAAAACCTAAAATAGCTAAGAAAGAGCACAAAACGAAAACTAACAATATAAATCTATAACTGAACT
Organism: Durio zibethinus; assembly: GCF_002303985.1. The sequence continues at coordinate 8,622,416 of NW_019168492.1, read as the reverse complement.
TGAATCAAGTAAACTAAATCTAATAGATGCTAAAGTAATTGATCATGAATTGGAATTAAGAAGATCAATTAAAGAATTTGAAGGAAAACTGATTTGCAAACAGAAAATGCAAGAAAATGTAAAAGCTAACTAGGAACAATAAACCGGAACATAAAATTCCAAACATGAATCACTAAGTTGACAAAAAAAATAGATCTAGGAGCCTATATTGAAAATGAAGTTAAAGTGAGCTAAGGAACAATTAAACAACAAGTTTACTTCAAAATGCAACAAGAAAAGCGCAACGAAAGATCACAAGAGAAGCTTAATGATGTAGCATCTTATGTTCTATGCAAAGCAGAGAGAAACAGAACATATTCAGCAAAAATCATCCAAATATCCATTAAAAATATGAAATAAATTGCAAAAAAATGAAAATAAGCAAGATAAAAAGTAAATCTAAGAGATTAGAGCTTGAAAGAAGCATACAGTTCACCAAGAGGAGAGAAGAGTCACGCTCTAGCTTGGGGATCACACCTAGACTGCACTGGATCCAGATTTCAACCTCAACTTGAAAGAATTAAATGTATTGATTGGGAAATAATTTGATACTCATTTTGTACGATGTTAGAGCTTATGAGCTATAAAATTTTGAAAAAACATTGGAGCAAAAACAAGAACGAAATGATTGAGTTCTGGTTAAAACATTGCAACTAGGTCAAGTACAAAAATGCAGAAACAGATTTGAGATCAACAAGAAAACTTGAATATTTGAGCTAGAAATCAATAGAATTTGCGAATGTCATTGCCAAAATCATAAAGAAAACTGAAAAATACTTTAGGAAATGTAAAATTTCAATAAGAATCAATGAAAAGAACTGGAAATAAAATTGTTTGGATGCTGAGAAAATTTAAAATGCAGTAAATGAAAGTGCAGAAAACTAAAGAAAAAAATCTAAAAACTTAGCTAAAAGTTCTTCTTTGGCCAGCCCTCTCCCCCTATTTATAGGCAAAGGGGAGGAGCCTCAAGTACAAAAAAAGTGTCCTAAAAATATTTACAATGAGATGAGCTTCTAAAGACTTCTTCAATCCTTGCTTCATTTGAGCAATGCGTGTGTGGCACTTACTCTTTATTGGTTGTAGCTTCTATTCATTCATTTTTTTGCCATGCCAAAAGGTCCTTTTAGTGGCCAATTGGAGCTTTCCAAAAGGACAGCTCAGCTACTTCCTAAGGCCTCCTTTGAATGCTTTGAATTGGCACCAATCTTACAAGCTTCATGAAGTTGCATTCACGCCATTATGCACCATCTACTATGATGCCTATTTTTTTTTTCACTTTTCCTCTTCACATGGCTGCCAAAAATGCTAGTCATTTAGCAAACAAATTCAACATAAAAATCACTAGAAAAATTTTAAAAATAATGCTTAAAAGATCATAGTAGAAAGGATTAAGAATACTCATTCAAAATGCAATATATCTTAAGCAAACTAGTCTAAGCCATTTTCACAATTTGCAATTTGCACCAAAAATCCTCCAAATTTTACCAAAAATGTCTAAAATTCCTTGTTTTCTTTATTTGCACCTACACATTAGACAAATGTGCATTTAGGAGTAATTTTGCAAAAAATCCCAAGGACCAAGCCAAAATATAAGTAAAATTACACTAAAAATAAGCATGAAAAAGCTAGAATTTTAATGCAATCAAATGGCTTGTGTCTTTACCTCTTGGTTTGATTACTACTTGGGCTGGCTTAGTTCATAGATTTTTGGCTTATTTCTTTCTACCATCTAAGATGACCAAGATGTGCAATGACTTTACATCTTTTAAGCAATTTGAGGTCGAATCTTTATTTGATGAATGGGAGAGATAGAAGGAGGTTTTAAGGAGGTGTCTTACTAAGGCCTACCCAAATGGCTACAAGTTCAAATTTTCTATAATGGATTAGTGGGGCAAGCTAAGACTACTATAGATGCTACTACTTGTGGGGCTTTAGTGAGTAAGTCCATTAATGAGGCTTGTGATTTGATTGAAGAAATGGCCATGAATAATTATGAGTGGGCTAATGAGAGGTTTGTGCCTAAGAAAAATGTTGAGGTATATGAATTGGATATTTTAATTACTTTAACTTCTCAAGTGTCAACCTTAGCTAAAAAGATTGAGAGTTGGGATCTAACCCTTCTTTTAGCTTTGTTAATGCCATTCAAAGTCTTTTTGTTTCTTGAGATAATTGTGGGGGAAACCATACTTTATAAAGATGTCCCATTAGAGTAGAGCTCGTCTATTATGTTGCTTAACCTAAGCAACAATTCAACCTATACTCTAATACTGACAATCCAAGGTGGAAACAATATCCTAACTTTCATGGGTTAATAACCAAGGGCAAGTTTTTAATTTTTATAATAGACTTGTTAAACTATTTAGTTTCCAACCACCACCACCACCACCACAACATTACCATGCATCTCTATTACCCCAAGGAAAGAAACCATCTTTAGAAGAGATGTTCAACCAGATCTTACAAAGCTAAGCAGCCTTTACTAAGAATCTATGAGTGCAAATGGGTTAAATAGCTAATGCCCTTAACAACCATCCCTAGGAACTTTATCTTGCACTAATGAGTCAAACCTTAAGAAGGATGAAAAAGAACATTGTGAGTCTATAACCCTTAGGAGTGGGAAAACCCTTAATGATGAGCCTATTAAACCTACTCCTAAAGTAACCTTTAAGGAACCATTAATGGAAGTAATTGATGAGAAAAGGGAGAAAAAAGAAGATTTAGGAAAGAAAGCCAAAAAGTCATTGGCAAGCAAGACATAGCAGAAACTTCTCCCAAGCAAAAGATTAAGGTATTTCACCCACCAATTCCTTTTCCTTTAAAGTTTCACAATCAGAAGGAAGATAAGCAGTTTGAGAAGTTTAAGGAGGCTTTTAAGAGTCTCCAGATCACAATTCCTTTTGCTAATGCTATTTAGAAAATGTTGACCTATGCAAAGTTCATGAAAGACATTCTCTCAAAAAAAAAAAAAGGTTAAAGGATCATGATGGCATTGCACTCACTAAAAAGTGTAACACCATTTTGTAAAGAAGCTTACCATTTAAGCTTAAAGATCTAGTGAGTTTAACTATTCTTTGCACAATTGGTAATATTTATTTTGATAAAGCTTTTTGTGATCTAGGTGCAAGTATTAATTTAATGCCTCTATCTATTTTTAGGAGACTGGGATTAGATGATACAAAGCCTACTTCAATAACCATTCAACTTGTTGATAGGTCTCTTAAGCAACCAAAATAAATCATTGAGGATGTTTTAGTGCAAGTAGGTAGATTTATCTTTCCTATGTATTTTATCGTATTGGATACATTGAAACATAAGAAGGTTCCAATTATATTGGGTAGACCATTTCTAGTTTCTGAAAGACACTCATTGATATGCAAAAAAGAGAACTTTCTATGAGGGTGGAGGATCAAGAGGTAACTTTCAACATGTTCAAAGCAATTAAATATCCTAGTAATGCTGATGATTGCCTTAAAGTTGATGAGTTCGATGAGGTAGTGAAAAATGTAATAGGGTTGATAGTTTAGATGAATTAGGAGTCGTTGAATCATGTTGTGATGTTGAAACAATTAAAGATGTACTTAGGGAAGAACCAAAAAATTTTGGTATATTAGAAGCATTAAAATCATCTAGTAATTTGCCATGAATTGTGGAGCCTTTCACTTAGGAACTCAAGCCATTGACTTCTTATCTTAGGTATGCCTTAAGGGACTTTTTTACCTTACTTATTATAATATTGACATCTTTAGATGATGTTCAAGAGGAGAAATTGTTGGCTATTTTTAGAAAGCATAAGAAGGAAATTGGATGGTTAATAGCTGATATTAAAAGAATAAGCCATTCTGTATGTATGCACAAGATTTTATTAGAGGAAAACCATAAGGCTACCATTAAGCATCGAAAGTGCTTAAATCTAGCCATGAATGAGGATATCAAGAAAGAAATTATCAAGTGTTTAATGCAGGCATTATTTATCCTATTTCTAATAGCTTTTAGGTAAGCCCTATATAATGTGTGCCTAAGTAAAGAGGAATGACTATGAAGACCAATTATAACAACAAACTCATCCCTACACAAACAGTCACTAGATAAAAGGTGTGTATGGATTACAGAAAGCTTAACAAGGCAACTAGAAATGATCACTTTCCAATTCCCTTTATTGATCATATGCTTGATAGAATGGCTAGCCATGAGTTCTATTATTTCTTGGATGGTTATTCAAGTTATAATCAAATAGCCATAGCTTTTAAGGATCAAGAGAAGACTACATTTACATGCGCTTATGGGACTTTCACTTTTACAAAAATGCCATTTAGTTTATGTAATGCTCTTACCACTTTTCAAATATGCATGATGGCTATATTCTTTGACATGGTGGAAGATTTTTAGAGGTATTTATGGATGATTTTTCTATTTTTGATGATTTTTTTATTTATATTTAACCTATCTTGCTAGTGTGCTGAAAAGATCTAAAGAGACTAACTTCGTGCTTAATTGGGAAAAGTGCCATTTCATGGTAAAAGAATGAGTGGTGTTAGGTCACAAGGTCTTTTTCAAAGGAATTTAAGTCGAAAAGGCCAAGATTAAAGTGATTGAGAACTTACCACCTCTAAATTCAATGAAAGGCATAAGGAATTTTCTTGGATATGCTGGTTTTTATTGAAGATTTATTAAAGACTTTTCCAAGATCTTGAAGCCATTGTGCAACTTACTAGAGAAAGATGTTAAATTTAAATTTAATGATGCTTGTATGAAAGCCTTCCACATTTTGAAGGAAAAATTGGTGACAACCCCAATTATTACATCTCTTGATTAGAATTTACCTTTTGAATTGATGTGTGATGCTAGTGATTATACAGTGGGTGCTATTTTAGGTCAAAGAAAGGACAAGGTGTTCCATCCTATCTATTATGTAAGTAAAACTTTAAATTAGGCACAATTGAATTATGCTACAATTGAAAAGGAATTGTTAGCTATTGTTTTTGCTTTGGAAAAATTTTGGTCTTACTTGTTTGGTACCAAAGTAGTGGTTTATATAGATTATTCAGCCATAAGGTACCTCTTTGCAAAAAAAAGGTGCTAAGCCAAGATTAATTAGATAGGTTCTACTTTTGCAAGAGTTTGATTTGGAAATTAGAGAAAAAAAAGGGAATGGAAAATCAAGTGGCTAACCATCTTTCAAGATTAGAGAAATAGGCAATACAAAGTGAGTTGATTTGAGAATTCTTCCCTGATGAGCAACTTTTTTCCTCCACAATATTACCATGGTTTGTTGATTTTGTTAATTACATAGTAAATAATGTTCTTCCTCCTGATTTACTTTTCAACAAAAAAAAGAATTTCTTAATGATGTTAAGTATTATGTATGGGATGACTTTTCTTATTTAAGCAGTGTAAGGATTAGATTTTAAGGATGTGTATTCCAATATAAAAGGTGGAATATATTCTAAAGCATTGCCATGCAACTAAATATAGTGGTCACTATAGAGGAGCAAGAACTATAGCAAAAGTGCTATAATCAAGTTTGTGTTGGCCTACTTTATTTAAAGATGCTTATAAGTTTGTTTTGAGATGTAAAAGGTGTCAAAGGATTGGAAATCTCTCAAGGAGACATGAGATGTCTCTTACCAATATCTTGGAAGTTGAAATCTTTGATGTATGGGGAATTAACTTTATGGGCCTTTTGTTTCTTCTCATGAAAAGTTTTACATAGTACTGGCAGTAGAATTATATGTCTAAATGGGTGGAGGTAGCTATTTTTCCCTTAAATGATAAGAAGGTGGTGCTAAGATTTCTTAAGAAAAACATTTTCATAAGGTTTGGCACACCAAGGGCTATCATAAGTGTGAAGGATCCCACATTTGCAGCAAGTTGTTTAAAGCTTTACTTGCCAAGTATAGGATGAAGCATAGAAATACTATTATATATCATCTTCAAACAAGTGGCCAAGCTAAGGTATCAAATAGAGAGATTAAGAAAATTTTGGAGAAAATCATGAATCCTTCAAGGAAGGATTGGTCATTGTGCCTTGATGATTCCTTGTAGGTATATCACACACTTTCAGGATCATGTTAGGTATGTCCCTATATAAGGTGGTTTATGGTAAATCATGTCATCTTCTAATGGAATTGGAGCATAAGTCATATTAGGCAATCAAACTTTTAAACTTAGATACAAAGCTATTGGTGAGAAAAGATTGCTCCAATTAAATAAGCTAGATGAGTTTAGACTCTAAGTTTATGAAAATGCCAAGCTTTTCAAAGAGAAAACCAAGAGGTTGCATGATAAAATAATTATAGAGAAGCATTTTAAACATAAGCCAACAAGTCTTGTTGTTCAATTCAAGACTTAAGTTATTCCCTAGTAAGTTAAAGTTTAGATGGGATGGCTTTTTTGAAGCAACTCAAGTACTTTCATATGGGGCTATGGAAATTATGGATATTAAGATTGGAAAACCTTTTAAGGTAAATGGATAATGGTTAAAGAGGTATTTTGGTGGACTTGTTGATCAGCAAGAGGAAGTTCTCCTCTTGGTTGAACCTAAATATGAATGATCAAAGAGTTCTAAAATAAGATAGTCAAGCTTGACTCTAACTAGCATTGCTTAGGAGGCAACCTAAGTTTTAATTTTAGTTTTGCATATTTACTTTTAGTTTGTTTTCATTTTTTTTAAGGAACAGGTAATGCTTAAGATTTTGGAAGGCCATTTAGGAATAGAAAAATAATGCTCAAATTTCCAATCTTGATCATTTCAAACTTTTAGGGCATTGATATTGTTGAATTTTTCAAAAACCTAGATTGTTTCATGTTGACTTCTTTCACTTCATTAGGCCTTAGGATTGGTTTCAAAGCTTTTAAATTTGCTCTAGATTGCCCTTTTTGGAGTTTTCACCCTAGAGACACATCTTCTTTTATTTTTCATGCATTTTTCTTGATTGTTTCATCATGCACTTAATAATCTAAATTTCATCCAAGATGGGTTAATGGTTCTAACAAGTGGTTGGATAATGAAAGAAGGAAAAAACTCATTTGTTATATGGTGATTACATAAAGGAAAGCTTTTTAATTGAAGCATTCATGCTTGATCCAAATGGATCTTTTAGAGCATGTAACATAGGCTATAGTTCAGGGTTTTGAAAGAAAAGATAAATAAGCCCAAGATGTGTTTGAGGGTGATCTATCCAATAATCATTTCTCAACATATATAGGATTCCCTTTGGGACATTTGTTTTTTTATTTTCTCACTCTTATCACTCCATCATTTTTTGCTTTTTTCTTTATTGCTTTCTCACTTTTTTTATTTTGCGTTTTTGCCTTTTCTTTTCTTCTCTTCACTTTTTTTTGCCCACATTCATTTCTAATTTAATGGTTCAAAAAATTTTAAGAACCAATTTTATTGGACTTTTATCTCTTTATACCTAGAATAGGACTAATCATACGTGATTGTTAAATATGTCTTTTTTTTTCCCCCTCAATATGGGGGGTGATCCTTGGTCAGAGTTCATTTAAAGAGAAATCATCAGGCTTAAGGAGGTAACAAGAGATCATTTTCTTTTATGTGAAAAGATAATGAAGGATGGCCATTTGTCAGATTAAACACGATCATTTAAGTTGAAAAACAATTCCTTTTAGGAAAATGGGTAAAAAGAAAAGCTTTTCAAAACTTCTCTTTTTTTTTTTCAAAATTGTTTTTTGGATTTTTCTGGTTTTTTTAACTTGTCTTTTTATTTTGAATTCTTTTGTTGTCTTCTTGGCTTCTTTCACAAATTTGGGCTTTTTCAAAACTTTCAATTTTTTTTTGGGTTTATTGAAATTTCTCAAGTGCATGACCTTACAATCATTTTTGTTTTTTTTCATTTTTTTCTTTCTTTATTTTTCTTTTTTCCCCTTTTTACATGTCCCTATAACTCATACATTAATCCATTTCGCCAAAAGCACAATGCATGGAAGATGCCTCCATTTTAACATGTCATTTCTAATGAACTTGTTTAGGATTTCAGATTGCTTATGTCACTTTACCAATAGAAAGGATTGGTCATAATTCGGGTTATCTCAAAGGCAATGAGTGGTCTTACTCTTTTGGTCCATGAGTTTTAGAACATTGTTAGCTTTATAGGTTAGATGGTGATCCAAGAAGGGGGGTGAATTGGGTTTCTCCAAATTCTTCCCAAACAATGATTTCAATATAGTTGAATGGAAATTAAGACAATAAGCACTTTTGATGAAAATATAATGCAAACAATAACAATTAATGAACTTAAAATCAAATATGAACAACAATAAATTATAAGGAGATAGGAATAGAGAAATCAAACACAATAATTTATAGAGGTTTAGTCCTTCTCCACAAGACACATACGTCCTCTTTCTTGGTTGTCTACACCAAGGCTTCAATCAACTAATTAAAGAAAAATTCTTACAAGATACAAACCTATCTTATACTAAATCTCTATCTTTTTCTCAAGGCTTAGATAGCAACCTCTACCCTTACAATTTCAAGAGGATACCTCACCTCTTATTCTCTTCCACCCTTGTATATCCAAGGAAATTTTGCAAACAATAGAACAATCTCTCTAAGGCTAAGTGTTTGCTAAGTTTAAGTATAAGAAAATGATGAATGAACAACAAATATAATTTGGATACAATAAAGACAAAGATATGGACTTTGAAGCTCTAAAATCTCTTGATTCTTTGAGAGAATGAAAATATGGCTTGTTGGCTTTTGCTCTCTTGATTCATCAATCTTCTTGGTGTGTTGGAGTGCCCAATTTATAGAGAAATTGAAGAGGTAGCCGTTGGAAGTTTTTGGGAGAAGAAAATAGCTATTGGAAGCACCAAAAAGTAGCCGTTGGAGTGTTTTCACCCAGAACCGATCGTTCCTTTGCTTGAGGGGATCGATTGGTTCATGTTTTGAACTATTTTTCACTTGAAAATCATGACCCGATCGATCCCTTCCATGAGGGGATCGATCCTATCAGTGGCTGGGTGGTAGTTTCACGTTTTTTACTCTATTTACTAATTTAATCATAACTTGAGTTATACAAATCCAAATCACAAATTGTTTGAAGATTTAGAAACTAAACTTAAAGATCTTTCTATCCATATAAAGTTAATCACCTAATGCACTGTGTATGAATTATAGTGAATTTTCAAAGTTACACCTTATGCAGTTTTTCTGACAACTGTAGAGTGTCTAGTAAAAATTCAAAATTTTTTCTTATTCAATTTATGAATCCTAATCCAATGGCAAAACTCCCCCTCAATTTATGCATCCTAATCCAACACAATTCAACAAACATATGTTAGAGCATATATAGCAATTAAGCACATATAAACATATGTATATCAAGCCCAAGCAAATTTGTCTATATGATATTTCTCCCCCTTTTTGTCATAGCAAAAAGGCATAAGCATATTAATAAGCAAATGAACACAAAGAGGCATCATTAAAAAATATATTCATGAAATATTTCTCCTTCTTTTTGTTTATGCTCTTTATATCAATTGCAATAAAGTATACAAGAAGAAATATCTCTAAACTCTCTCCCCCTTTTTGTCATTTCAAAAGAAAGAGAGATCAATTCAAGGCATAAGACAAAATGCTTGATACCAATAATATCAAGAGTATTTTGAATGCATGTAATCAAGTATAATATGCACAATGAAGTTCACATACATGTATTCAAGTGCAAAACCATAAGTGTATCCAATTAAGATGTTATAGCACAAGTCATCAAATTTACTATATGAAATTTATGAGTAAAGGATAATGAGTGATATGTAATCTATTCATAAATCATGTTAGGATAAGATGTGCTTAGAACCTAAAACATCAACAGCAATTAACCATAAATTCAAGCACATGTAAACAAGTTCATACCAATTGTTAAAGATATGTTATCACAAAGCATACCAATTGTTATCACAAAGCAAATCAAACAAAATTGTATTTGTTGGCCTCGAATTGATTAAGAATTTTGATTTGACAAAATAAAAATTTGCCAAACTTGTTTCAATCTTGTCTAAGCTTAAATTGAACATTTTTCCACCTTTCTATCTTGCCAAAATTCATTTAAGAACCAAAACAACTCAAATTCTCAGAACAAAACATGATTTATGCAAGTTTTGATAGAAAGGATCGATCCTCTCAGGGAAGGGATTGATCCCCTCCATTACCAGATCGATCCCCTAGCAAAAGGATCGATCCTGTTTTCAACCAAAATCGAAAGTTCTCAAGATTTGGCAAAAATTGATCAATCCCCTCCCTGCAGGGATTGATTGGTTAGTAGAACGGATCAATCCCCTCATTTAAAGGATCGATCACTTTTTCATATAGAATGCTTTCCTCATACAATTTTCCAAAAAAAAGATTGATCCCCTCACATAGAGGATCGGTCACCTAAGGCAAGAGATCGATCCCCTCTTAAATGGATTGATCGGTTGGCAAACAGAATATCCCCAAAGTGTGAAAACCCAGAAAAGGGATCGATCACCTAAAAGAATAGATCGATCCCTTCAAGCAAGGGATCGATCTGGTAAGGCAAAATAGGCATAAAATTGAGCTTTCTCAAACATGAACCAATTGATCCCTTAAGGGAAGGGATCGATCCCTTGAAGGCCTGAAACTCTCAATGACTATTTTTTGTATGAAATTTCTACAAGTTTGAAGCATTAAATGCAATCTAACGGCTCTCAACTTCTTCCTAACTATAAATCAAGCATTCCACTGCTGACCAAGAGTAACAAGAGCTAAAGAAACTTATTACTATTTACCTACCAATTTGTTCAAGCATTCAAAGCTGTAAAAAGAGAAAAAGTGCAGAATTCATATCAGTTTTTCTCTACTTTCTTATATATACATTTGTGTACTTCAACTTAGCAAACACCTAGCCTTGTGAGGTTCTTAAAGTTTGCCAAACACTTCTGAATTTTTTGTATTATGAGTGTGAAAACTTAAAGGGGAGGATAACCCTTAAGAGTGTATGTTATTGAGTTGAAAAGCTTTGTGAAAGCTTAGTTGTAATCTTTATCAAATAGTGGATTGAACTCCTTAGCAAGAGAGGCTAAGGGAGAGGACGTAGGTGCCTAAGAAATGACTGAACCTTTATAAATCTTGATGTTAAACTCTCTAACCTTATCTCTTGTTTATATTCATCTATTGTGCTTATCTATTTTGATAATTTGTGGTTATTGAATATTATCTTTGAAAATTTTATTAAAACCAATTGACCCCCCTTCTTGGTTTATTCTAAGTCTTTGAGCTAACAATTGGTATCAGAGCTAGTACTCTTTTTATAGGTTTAACAGTTCAAAATGATCCTAAAAATGGCTCAAAGAAATATGGTAATCAATGTGGAAAAGCCTTCTCAAGCTACAATAACTATACCTGCCAACAAGAGGTGTGTCTTATGGCAAATGAAACAGTTGCAACATCTCTTAGAAGTGAAGGGCATTCAATTGTTAGACCCCTTCTCTTTGTTGGTGACAACTACTCCTATTAGAATATTAGAATGAGGTTGTTCATTCAAGCAAATGATTATGAAGTCTGAAGGGTCATTGTAAATGGTCCTCAAATTCTAATGAAGATGGTGGATGGTAAGGAGGTGATAAAGCTAGAAAGTGAATGGGATGTCAATGACATGAAGATGGCTCAACTCAATAACAAAGCAATGCACACACTCTTTTATGCATTGGGACCAAGTGAGTATAATAGAGTCTCCTTGTGTGAAAATACAAAGAAAATTTGGGATAAGCTGGTTGTCACCCATGAAGGTATAAACCAAGTGAAGAAGACAAAAATAGGCATGCTTACTCATGATTATGAGTTGTTCAAGATAAAACCCGATGAAACCATTAGTGAGATGTCAAACCGCTTCATCGACATCATTAATGGTTTAAAGGCTCTTGGGAAGACATATTCAAATGTGGAGATGCTAAAAAAAATTCTTAATAGTCTATCAAAGAGTTAGGAAGCCAAAGTGATAGCCATTGAAGAGTCCAAAGATCCTCATTCACTTTCTTTGGATGAACTAATAGGCTATCTCCTCACTTATGAAATAAAGATAAAAAGGGGACAAGAACCAGTTAAGAAAGGTGGCATTGCTCTTAAATCTACCTTTCAAGAGGATGAAAAAAATTTTAGGAGGATGATGAAGATGAAGAGATGGCTATGTTTGCAAAACGAGTCAAGAAGTTCATGAAAATGAACAAGTTCCCAAGTAGGAGGAGACCGCAAAAGGAGATAATTAAAGGGGAATCAAGTAGAAAAGAAATGGATCAAATTATTTTCTATGAATGCAATAAACTGAGTCATATTAAAATTGACTGTCCTTTGTGAAAAAAGCAGAACATGACCAAGTCAAAGAAGAAAGCTATGGTAACAATATGGAGTGATAGCGACTTCTCTAATGATAAATCAAATGAGGAGGAAGTAGCCAACCTATGTCTCGTGGCTCTTGATGAGCCCAAGGTAACCTCTAATCCATGTGATTCAAATTCATACTCATTTGATGAACTATAAGATGCCTATGATGAATTAGCTATAGAATTTGAGAACATGAGCATAAAATATAGGAAAATGATTAATAAATTGAAACTAAAAAATAAATCACTGACTAAAGTAAAAGAAGACTTAGAAAAAGAAGTTAAACTCTTGAAGGTAAATGTCAATGACTTGACTAAGAAAAATGAAAATCTGCATAACTCATTTTCTAGATTTTATATGAGTCATCAAAAGCTCAATGACATGCTAGAAGACACAAAGAGCTTTTTTTGATAAGGATGGACTAGGTTATAATGGTGACAACAAAGAGACTCACTTAAAAATTTCCTTGTTAAGCCACATGATTCGTCTAGCATGTGTGCACATTATCATAAATTGGGTCATTCCATACAATATTGTTCCTTGAAGAAAATCACTTATAGAGGTAAGCTCATTAGGAGAGTGTGGATTTCAAAAAGAGTTAGCAAATCTCAAGATGAGGCTACTAAAATGAAGTGGATTCCAAAAGGTATAAAAATTGTTAGTACTAACTCTCAAGGACCCAAGAAAATTTAGGTACCCAAAATAAAAATTTAATTGTGTTTTTGTAGGTGGATGAGCATTGCTACAAAGCAAATTCCAGCAAGAACAATCAATGGTACCTTGATAGTGGATGCTTAAAACACATAATCAGAGATAAAACTCTCTTTAAGGACTTGAAAGTGAAAAATGAAGGAGATGTTACATTTGGTGACAACTCAAAAGGCCAAATTGAAGGGATTGGCTCCATTGGTAACAATTCCTCTACTTCTATTGAAAATGTTTTACTTGTGAAAGGTCTCAAGCATAATTTACTTAGCATTAGTCAATTATGTGATAAAGGATTTAGGGTTGTGTTTGAATCCATGTGCTGTCAAGTAATTGATATCAAAACTAACAAGTTTGTTTTTGTTGGACACCATCAAGGAAACATTTATGTAGTCCATCTAGATGACCTATCCTCTAAAAATGTTTGTTTTATGGCTCAAAAAGAAAATGAGAGTTGGATTTGGCATAGAAGGCTTGGACATGCAAGTATGCATGTAATTTCAAAACTTTCTCAAAATAATTTGGTCATTGGTCTGCCAAAGTTGAAATATGAAAATGACAAGGTTTGTGATACATCTGCTCAAGAAAACATAGAAGAATTTCTTTCAAACCTAAGAACTGCATTTCAACTACTAGACCTCTTTAACTATTGCATATTAATCTTTTTGGCCCTACTAGAACAATGAGTCTTGGTGGAAAGCAATAGGGTTTGTTATTGTTGATGATTTCACTAGATTCACATGGGTTCTCTTTTTGCATTCAAAGAATGAGGCTTTGGAAAAATTCATCACTTTTAGCAAACAAAGACAAAATGAAAAAGTTTATTCAATTACTAGTATTAGAAGTGATCATAGAAAAGAATTTGAAAATCTAGGCTTTAATATATTTTATAGTGAAAAATGGTATTAGCCACAATTTTTTTGCTCCTAGAACTCCTCAACAAAATGGAGTAGTAGAAAGGAGAAATAGAACTTTAGAAGAAATGGCTAGAACCATGCTTTGTGAAAACAATCTACCTAGATATTTTTGGGTAAAAGCCATAAATACTTCTTGCCATATTATAAATAGAGCTATGATTAGGCCAATTTTGAAGAAAATCCCCTATGAACTTTTTAAAGGAAAAAGGCCTAACATAAGTTATTTTCATCTTTTTGGTTGTAAATGTTTATTTGAACAATGGAAAGATGATCTTGGAAAATTTATGCAAAAAGTGATGAAGGAATTTTCCTAGGATATTCTTTGAATTCAAAAGCTTATAGAGCTTTCAATAAAAGAACATTAGTGGTAGAAGAGTCTATACATGTTATTTTTTATGAATCTAACCCATCTCCGAAAAAGGTGCTTCTTGATGATGATGATGTAGGTATACTTCAAGAATGGATCAATGATGCACCTCATGACATTGAAGAGAAAAATCAAAAGAAAGAAGATGAGTTTCTAGATAAGCCACAACACATAAAGAAAGAGCCAAATCATCCTAGAGAAAGAAAGTATGTCAAAGATAGTGAAATCATTGGTAATCCAACTCAAGGGGTAAGAACTAGATCTTCTTTTAATGTGTGTAATTATGTTGCTTTCCTATCTCATATTGAACCCAAAAATATAGATGAAGCATTAGGAGATGATTATTGGATTTTGGCCATACAAGAGGAATTGAACCAATTTGAAAGAAGCCATGTATGGAACCTTGTACCTAGGCCTAATGACCATCCCACCATAGGCACCAAATGGGTCTTTAGGAATAAAATGGATGAAAATGGGAATATCATTAGAAACAAAGCTAGATTGGTAGCTCAAGGGTATAGGCAAGAGGAAGGAATAGATTATGATGAAACCTATGCCTCGGTAGCAAGGTTAGAAGCCATAAGGATGTTGCTTGCATTTGCATGTTTTAAAATTTTCAAGCTTTTTCAAATGGATGTCAAGCGTGCATTTCTTAATGGTTTTATAAATGAAGAAGTGTATGTAGAGCAACCTCCTAGTTTTGAAAATCCAAAATTTCTAAATCATGTTTATAAATTGACAAAACCAATATATGGTTTAAAACAAGCTCCTAGAGCTTGGTATGAAACATTGTCAATTTTTTTGATTGCAAAATAGTTTTAATAGAGGAAAGGTTGACACTACATTTTTTATTAAAACAAAAGGTAAGGACATTCTCATAGTGCAAATTTATGTTGATGATATTATATTTGGTGCTACTAATGAAATTCTTTGTCAAAAATTTGTTAAGATTATGCAAGGTGAATTTGAAATGAGAATGATGAGAGAACTCACATTCTTCTTGGGACTACAAGTAAAGCAAACAAAAGATGGCACCTTCATAAATCAAGCCAAATACATCAAGGATTTGCTCATAAGGTTTGAATTGGGAGAATCAAAGCCTTGTTTGACACCAATGAGCACCTCAACAAAGCTTTACAAGGATGAAGTAGGTAAATGTGTTGACTTTAAACTATATAGGTCTATGATTGGTTCATTGCTATATCTTACTACTAGTAGACCTGATATTATGTTTAGTGTATGTCTATGTGCTAGATTTCAATCATCTCCTAGAGAAACACATTTTTTTGCTGTCAAAAAGATTTTTAGATACCTTAAGGACACTCCAAATTTAGGATTATGGTATCTAAAAGGCTCTTCCTTTACTTTACATGCCTATTCCGATGTGGATTTTGGTGGATGCAAAATTGATAGAAAAAGCACTTCTTGTACTTGTCAATTGTTTGGAAATATGCTAATATCATGGTTTTTCAAGAAACAAAATAGTGTTGCTCAATCTACAACCGAAGCTAAATATGTAGCGGCTAGAAGTTATTGTGCCCAGGTTTTGTGGATTAAGTAACAATTGAAGGATTTTGGAATAACCATGGATCATATTACCATTAAATGTGACAATACTAGTGCCATCAACCTCACTAAAAATCCTATTCAACACTCTAGAACCAAACATATTGAAATTAGGCATCATTTTATTAGAGATCATGTTCAAAAGGGTGAAATTGTACTTGAATATGTTGACACCTTGCATCAACTAGCTAATATCTTCACAAAACCTCTTGATAAGGATAGATTTTATGCAATTAGAGGTGAACTTGGCATGATGAATGCTCCTTGAAGTGAAATTCTTGATGTTATGATGTATGGTGCATTTTTGATTGATTAAATGTATGTTTTTCTGAATTTTCATTTTTTGGTTTTTGCATGATTGTAAAATGCTTGTTTGAATGATCATATTGCATGGTTTTCAACATGCTACAGTAAAAACCAATCGATCCCCTTTAGAATGGATTGATTGGTTCTTCACCCCGTAGCCAAAGTAAAGGGAAAACATAGGGAACCAATCGATCCCCTTTAGATAGGATTGATCGGGTGTAAAGGCAGTAGCCAATTTCGTTGAACCCATGAGGAACTGATCGATCCCTTCTTTGACAAGATCGATTGGGTATTCAACCAGTAGCCAAAATGACTTGGAAAGGCACAAAATTGATCGATCTCTTTCAAATCCAATCGATCGGTTCCATGTAAAAGCCCAAAATCGATCGATCCCCCACTTCACCCGATCGATCGGTTTATGAATTTTAAGCATGATAAATTCGGGTCCTCACCTGTTTGACTGACCTTTTCATCTTTCCTCTCTTATTCATTTTCTTTCCCAACTCCTTCTCTCTACACCCAAGATATTTCTATTAAAAATTGACTCCTCTTACAAATTTCTCTTGTAAACTCACTACCCACAATCTCCTATGGCACCAAGAACCAAAGTCATGGTTGGACAATGAAACCCTCCAAGAGAGGCCTTAAGCTCCACCATGAAGCCTTCTTTCAACTAGAATTTCAACAATCCCGATGCACAAGAAGCGGTGTGAGACACACTTTGCTCACCAAGAAGTAAAACCTGGAAGGGTAATCTCACTGGACTTCTTTCAATCCATAGAGTTTCCCTATTTGTATAATTTTGAGTCTTTTGGATGGATGCCTTACTTGTGTATAGAGAGTCACTTATTCGAGAATCTAGTAAGAGTATTCTATAGTAATGCTAGTTGTGTTCAAATTGAAGGACCAAATAGGCATTATCTTGATAGGTTCAGAACATATGTAATGGGGAAGGAAATCTTAGTTACAAAACAAGTGCTAGTTGAGGCTTTTATGTTAGCTGATGAAGGGGAGACAAATCTTAGATGTGATATGGTGCAACTAGCTCAAGATATCTTTAGGAATCCCAATTTATAGGTTGCTCCCACACAAGCCTCTAGGTTACCCATGCATGATCAATTGTTACACCTTATTGTAACCTATGTGTTAGCCCCTTTTGAGACCCAATACTCCACCATTAAGAAACAAGATTATTGGTGGATGTACAAGATCAAGCATGAATAGAAACCAAATTTCGTGCACTTCATTTTTAGTGACATGATGAGGATTGTCCAGAATAGAGATGTTACTTTGGTATATGGGTATGCTATAAGCAATCTTTTGAGACATTTGGAAGTAAACACTAGAGGTGACAAAGAGATGCGTGTCAATGATCCATTTAGTATTCTTGGGCCTCCCACATTGCATAGTATGGGGTATGTTGAAACTCCAGC
The DNA here is from genome assembly GCF_002303985.1 of Durio zibethinus. Next base: position 8,604,722 of record NW_019168492.1, on the reverse strand, counting down.
TGGCCAATAGGTTAAAAAGGGGGATATTGGTGTTGCACCAGAGGAAGAGGAGGAGTAAGACCCTGCAGACATGCTTGCACCTCAAGGAGAACCCTCTAGCACACCTTTTGACACTCAAGGTACCCTAGAGATGCTCTTACTTCAAATGAACAGCCTACACTCAGTGGTTGGCACTATGAGCACTAGATTGGAATCCATGGAGGAAACTCAAAATAACTTTGTGACACAACTCTGGCATTTTCGAGCTGGTATTGAGCATATGAGGTCTACTCCTCAGCACATGGGATAGTCTTCGCATTACTCTCCTCCTTCACCTTCATCTTCTCATTCTCCACCTCCACCTCACTAAAGCCTTCCTACTGCCCTAACTTATGTTTTCCCATTTTTTTTTTGTAAATATAACTTTGCATTATGGCTTGTAAACTTTGATCTTTATATTGATGCAACCTATCTTTTATTCTCTTGTGGCTTGTGACTGTGGTTTGTGGCTTTGGAGTGTAGTTTCATGTTTGAAGTGGCCTTGAATTGCTTATTCCTTCATTTTAATTTGCTTTATTTAATATTTTTGCTATGACAAAAAGGGGGAGAAACATTGGTATGAAAATTTAATGATGTATGAAAATATGATGATGTTTTAATATTGATAATGATGCTTTGATATTGATGGATACATTGATGGTTATGGTGATATTACTCTTGTCTAGTTGCCTTAAATCTTATGCCTAAATTCGGGGGGAGTTTGCCTTTCATAAGTTCAAGGGGAGCTTCTTGTCAAAAGGAAAAATGTTTTTCATGCAAATTTTCATTTGGTTTTGTCATATAAAAAAGGGGGAGATTGTTGGCCTTGAATTGATTAAGAATTTTGATTTGACAAAATAAAAATTTGCCAAACTTGTTTCAATCTTGTCTAAGCTTAAATTGAACATTTTTCCACCTTTCTATCTTGACAAAATTCATTTGAGAACCAAAACAGCTCAAATTCTCGGAACAAAACATGATTTATGCAAGTTTTGATAGAAGGGATTGATCCCCTTCATTACCAGATCGATCCCCTAGCAAAAGGATTGATCCTATTTTCAACCAGAACTGAAAGTCCTCATGATTTGGAAAAAATCAATCAATCCCTTCCCTGCAGGGATCGATTGGTTAGTAGAACAGATAGATCCCCTCATTTAAGGGATCGATCACTTTTTCATATAGAATGCTTTCCTCGTGCAATTTTCTAGAAAAGGGATCGATCACTTAAGGTAAGGAATCGATCCCCTCTTAAAGGGATCAATCGGTTGTTCAAACAGAATGTCCTTCAAGTGTGGAAACCCAAAAAAGGGATTGATCCCCCCACATAGGAGATCAATCACCTAAAAGAACAAATCGATCCCCTCAAGCAAGGGATCGATCGGGTAAGGCAAAATAGGCATAAAATCAGGCTTTCTCAAACGTGAACCAATTGATCCCCTAAAGGAAGGGATCGATCCCCTGAAGGCCTGAAACTCCCAACAACTATTTTCTATCCAAAATTTTTGTAGGTTTGAAGCATTAAATGCAATCTAACGGCTTTCAACTTCTTCCTAACTATATATCAAGCATTCCACTGCAGACCAAGAGTAACAAGAGCTAAAGAAACTTATTGCTATTCACCTACCAATCTGTTCAAGCATTCAAAGCTGTAAAAAGAGAAAAAGTGCAGAATTCATATAAGTTTTTCTCTACTTTCTTATATATACATTTATGTACTTCAACTTAGCAAACACCTAGCCTTGTGAGGTTCTTAAAGTTTGCCAAACACTTCTGAATTTTCTGTATTGTGAGTGTGAAAGCTTAAGGGGGAGGATAACCCTTAAGAGTGTATGTTGTTGAGTTGAAAAGCTTTAGGAAAGCTTAGTTGTAATCTTCATCAAATAGTGGATTGAACTCTTTAGCAAGAGAGGCTGAGGGAGAGGACATAGGTGCCTAAGAAATGACCGAACCTCTATAAATCTTGGTGTTAAATTCTCTAACCCTATCTCTTGTTTATATTCATCTATTGTGCTTATCTATTTTGATAATTTGTGGTTATTGAATATTATCTTTGAAAATTTTATTAAAACCAATTCACCCCCTTCTCTTGGTTTATACCAAGTCTTTGAGCTAACAGTATTTTAAAATTTCTCCTCATTTTCAAAATAAGGATTAATCAATATAAGGCACACATAATTTTATATGAAAGGTACAACTACATCAAGGATAGGCACATAAATAAACATCTATGAAAGTTTTAAAAAAATCTTTAGCAATTTTGATACTAATTGTTACTAATTGTTAGTAATTTTATTCAACTTTCATAGAACAAACATACTTTAAGCATATGAAAGATTCATTCAATACATGCATAAATGATAATAGTAATTTTTCATAAGCTATCTTATCCAAACAAGAACCAAAAGCTCATATGTATATAACAAATCATAAGTACTAATGAGCAATGAGGTTCAATTATCATCATGTCATAACAAAAATTATATAAGCATGATTTTCCAAACATGATGAGCACATATGCTATAGCAAAGAAATAATGAAAGCATAATTGCTCAATTATAATCCAAATTATTTCAATGCATAGCAATGTAATTAATCTAAGCATATGCAAGTAATCAAACATATATTTATTTGAAACAAAATCACACAAGCATATGCAAGAACATTTCAAAACATGTATAGCAATATACCAAAAAACAAAATACAAACATTTAGAAATAATGTGGTATATGCTACTTGAACGGACTCAATCAAAGAACATGTACAAAGAAATCAATCAATTTAACTCATATCCATGTTCAAGGATTCATGCATTGGCCAAATATTCATGCTTTAAAACCATCAATCTCATCAAAGCAATTAAGAACTAGGCATGAATATCAATGAAGGTGAGTTAATCAATCCAAGCTTTAAAAAAAAATTAGAACAATATCTACCAAGTGGCTTGGTGATTAATTTGTGCAATGTGTTCATATATTCAACCACAAAATCATATATTTGCACATGTTAAAGCAAGCATGTATATGTGTTCAAACTCATACATCATATCATAAAGTTGATACATTTACCTTCATCCATGTCAAGCTTTGTTGTTGTGCTTATTTGGCATTGAATTCTCCAATCCACTTCATTTGAGCAAAACTAGGCTTGATTGATGAGGATGACATGCTTTGCTTACTATACTTGAAATTCCAAAAATGTAGGCTCATTCATGTTCATTTCAAGTTCTCCTAGCATAAACTTAGAAAAATTTCTTGACAAAGGATTTTCATTAGAAGCGCTAAAAAATCAATTGATAAAAATAATACCAATTGTTAGAAAACAATTCCATATTCTAAGTCATTATAGGCAAAGGTTTATTCACTAAGCACAAGTTGCCAATTGCAAGAGAGACATATACTTAAGTTAGAGGCCATATATCAAGTTAAGCATCAAATATCACAATATTGGCACTAAAGCTAAAGTCCTCATGTAATGTGCAAAACATGAATCCTTTCTAGATCATTTAAAAATATTGAACACAAAGAAGACATATTCAATATTCGTATATATTTAATAAATCACCAAAGAATATGCCAAAATAAATTTTAGGCCATATAAAAACTAAAAACTCAAAGAAGACATATTTATCATCCAAAACATATTCAAGAAAATTTTAGCACAAAAGCACAAATATGTCTACACAAATTATAGGCCATAATCAACAATGACTTAAACTAAAATAAACATCATAAGAAATTCATTTACTTAAGTCATGTTGCAACCATGCCAAGTCAAGAAAAATCACATTTATCATATATGCACACACTTGACAAGAACAATAGATGAACCAGTAACACATATCATTTACAAGCAAGTAGTTTATCACATTCAAAATCACAAATCAAGAGATATATCAATTGAGCACAAGATCCAAAATATTTCATAAAATTAATGAATCAATTTAGCACAAGATGTTCATAAATTCATAAATCAAGAGTTATAACAATTTAAATATAACAATCAAGTTTAAATAATATTTCACAAGATCCAAGCACTATAAACAAATTGAGCAATTTTTAAACATCATGGTCATTCATGCTAAATCATTTCAACAAATATATTTATGCAAAATAAATGCATGTTCAATTCAAGCTCACATTTTCTCAAGTAAAATCGATATATTCAAGATATATTAATAAAGCATATACCAATATCTATTAAGCATCCTATGTCCAACAAGAACAGGCAACCATATTTTTCATAATCAATTAAGCATCCAAATTTCATCAAGAATAGGTAACCAAATTCAAATATTCTTCAAATAAAAGTTTAGAGGTTATCCATCTCCATTGTGTGTCTAGAGTATTTAATCTTCAATCTCACATTGTAGCTCTTTGCTCTAGCACACCTACAAGAGACAATCTCATTTGATTTTTGGTACCCAAATTGCTTTGGGTCCTTGAAAGTTAGTCACCAAGTCTCTTATTCCTTTGGGAACCCATACTTGCCTAATTCTAAATGGGACTTTTCTTCTAATAGGACAAGTATGTGTAGTATAACCATGAAAATTACAAAAATTGCATTTAATCATTTTACTACTTAAACTCTTGTTTAAAAGCTCTTGTTTTTCATTCATCAAAACTTCAAATTTCTTTTTCAATTCTAAATTCTCTTTTTCTAGAATTTCATACCTATTTTAAGAGGTTTCAAAATCTATTTTCAATTTTTCATTTTCTTTTTCCAAAGCATTTTTTGCATTCATTAAAAACTCATTCTCTACATTCAACTTTGAAATCATTTTCTTATATTTCCTCTTCATTAATTCACATTTAATATATAGCTCATTATAAGCATCTTGTAATTCATCGAAAGCATATGAATTTGAATTAATAGAATTAGAGGTTACCTCCGGATCTTCAAGAGCCATGAGACATGATGCATTTCGGTTGGATTGTTGTCTTTCATGTATTTCATCCAACTTCTCCCATATCTCATTTGAGGTTGGATATTTTGATACCAAGTTGAATTTGTGGGAGTCAAGAGCTCCATATAGTAAGCACTTGGCCTTGGCATCATCCATCACTTGCCTCATGTATTTTGCACCATTTGAAGGAGTTTCAAGCCCTTTTTCAATCACATTCCAAGCTCTAAAATCTTGGGCCATAATGAACACCTTCATCCTCCTTCTCCATTCACAATATTCAAATTTATCAACCATAAGAGCTTTGAGGACTTCCTCACCATCTTAAAACCAAAATTAAGCCATAGGATCTTTTCTGAAGGTCGTTAAACCTATAAAAATAAGACCAAAGCTTTGATACCAATTGTCAACTTTATAGGTTAGATGGTGATCCAAGAGAGGGGGTGAATTAGATCTCTCAAAATTCTTCCCAAACAATGATTTCAATATAATTGAATGGAAATTAAGACAATAAGCACTTTTGATGAAAATATAATGCAAACAATAACAATTAATGAACTTAAAATCAAATATGAACAACAATAAATTATAAGGAGATAGGGATAGAGAAACCAAACATAATAATTTATAGAGGTTTGATCCTTCTTCACAAGGCACCTATGTCCTCTCTCTTGGTTGTCCACACTAAGGCTTCAATCCACTAATTGAAGAAAAATTCTTACAAGATACAAACCCATCTTGTACTAAATCTCTATCTTTTTTTCAAGGCCTAGATAACAACCTCTACCCTTAAATATCAAGAGGATACCTCACCTCTGGTTCTCTTCCAGCCTTGTATATCCAAGGTAAATTTGCAAACAATAGAACAAACCTCTCTAAGGCTAAGTGTTTGCTAAGTTTAAGTACAAGAAAATGATGAATGAACAACAAATATAATTTGGATACAATAAAGACAAAGATATGGACTTTGAAGCTCTAAAAACTCTTGATTCTTTGAGAGAATGAAAATATGACTTGTTGGCTTTTGCTCTCTTAATTCATCAATCTTTTTGGTGTGTTGGAGTGCTCAATTTATAAAGAAATTGAAGAGGTAGCCGTTGGAAGTGTTTGGGAGAAGAAAATAGTTGTTGGAAGCACCAAAAAGTAGCCGTTGGAGTGTTTCCGCCCAGAACCAATCAATCCCTTGCTTGAGGGGATTGATTGGTTCATGTTTTGAACTATTTTTCACTTGAAAATCATGACCCGATCGATCCCTTCCATGAGGGGATTGATCCTGTCAGTGGCTAGGTGGTATTTTTGCGTTTTGTACTCTACTTACTAATTTAATCATAACTTGAGTTATACAAATCCAAATCACAAACCGTTTGAATATTTAGAAACTAGACTTAAAGATCTTTCTATCCATGTAAACTTCACCTAATTCACTATGTACAAATTATAGTGAATTTTTAAATTTACACCTTGTGCAGTTTTTCTAACAATTACAGAGTGTCTAGTAAAAATTCAAAATCTTTTCTTAAAAAATTTGGATTTTGATTTTGTTTAATCCATTAGAAAGAAAACTCAAAGAGCTTTCCAACCATATAAAATTCAAATATTAAGACTTTATGAATTAATACAGAAAAATAAAACAAGTTCAATGTTAAAAAACTTTGTTTTTGTAAAACAGCTTTCTTAAGTTAATCTATTTCTCAAAACCAATATTATCAAAATTGTATTAAGTCCAAAATGAATAAGTTTACTTTGAAAACAACAATTGAACTTTCATTTAAGCTCAAATAAATAATCTTTAAAGGTAGATTTGGTTTGAAAAAAATGAAAACAAAGAAAGGTTTGTTTAAGCTTTGAAAATCATTTTATTTATTTAGTACCAAAATATAAAACTTAAGAACATGTACTAAATAAATCTTTTTCAAAATCTTGATCAAGTTTATTTAACTTTAATGTTTTGTCATTTTAAAATAAGGATCAATTCAAGGCTAACAAACATAATGCAAAGGCAATTTTTGGTTAATAATTAAAGGACTTATGTGTTTGAGGTCACTTAAATGGCCATGAAATATTTGAAAGGAAAAATGGGATTGGTTCACAATGAACACCAATTCTTTTGAGACTTTTGCAATATTTAAGAATAAAATCCCATTTTTTTGTTTTTGCCTTTTTTGTATTTTTTTTCTTGCAACTTTCCTACTTTGCTAATTCATAATGTGGGGTTTTATTTTGAACAATTGCATCAAAAAAACAATTTTCATAAGAAACTCCCAAACATTCATTTTTCTAAAACAAAATCCAATAATATTAATCCAAATATCTATTAGTAACACGATATGCATGGCATGCACAAAATAGAATTTCAAAGGTTCAAAAGGAAACTATCATATTTTGATCATTCAAAACTTGAAACTCTTTCTCATATCTAAACTCTTCACATTCCATGATTGGTCAACTTTCATTGTTCCATAAATTTCGAAATCAAAATATCACTTTTGATGATATCTTCAACCCTTTCCTTCAACTACTTACATTTTTTAGTCGAATGACCAATTGACCCCATATGATAATCACACGTACCATTAGGATCATAACTCCTTAATGATGGGCTTGGTGTTGTTTTTAGAGGCATAAAAGTGAGGTACTGACCTTTTGTTAGCAATGGCAAAAGATCAGAAATGGAGATTAGAAGTTTTCTTTTGGTCTTATTTGGCTCTTTGTTGGTTGGGTGGTAGGCTCAAATGTAAAGACAGGATTATGAGTAATCATTTAAGGATGGGTATTTGCCTGAAAGCCTAAATGCTAGCTTGGTTGACAAAGATATGGATTTTAGGAGTATTGCCTATGATAGGGAAATAGGGTTGATAAAGAGGATAAAGATTGCATGGCATGAAGTTTTTGGATAGATGCCCCTCAAGTGTGACTGCTTGCACCTCTTTTTCATTTTTTTTTTATGCACTACCCTTTTTAACATTAGTCACATTATTCAACTTAATCCTAGCATTCTTGACTGCATTTTCTATCATTTCCCATAAATCACCATGTCAACAAAGTTTTTCAAAACCTTCCCAATCATAATTTCATAATAGGGAGTGTTTAAGGAGTTGACAAACAAACTCGTGATTTCTTTCTTTGTCAGGAGTGGTTGTACTTGCGCAACTATATCTCTTCACCTTGGACATACTCTTTGAAGCTTTCTGAATGGACAAAACTTTGCAAGTACATAGGCCGTACAAGTAATAATAACGACTAAAAGGTCAAGATGTCGATCCCATGATAATTAGTTAAAGACATTCCTAAGCTAAATACCTTTTATCCCCATACCCTTATAAAGTTGGTTCGATCAAAGAATTAACATGAAAAATTAACTAAAACAAAATTAACAGGTAAAAAAAACTAATATAGGAAATAATGAAAATTTAAAATACAAGTAACAAGCTAAAATCAAATAAAAAACCAAGTAATGAAAATAGTGCATTATTCCTAGGAAAGTAAAATGGAACAAATAAGGATTCAAAATAACTGACAGGTAGAAATTATGCATATGCATGAATTTGAAATGAAAGACGAAATCTATACATGCAAACAAAACTACATGTGTAAGGATTCCTAAACTTGAACTAACTCTTAAACAACCAATACACCACTTATTAAAATGTATAATCTAAAGGATAATGAATAAGCTAAATGTAAAAGAAAAATTTGTCCAATCAGAAATGCAAAAACTAGAAACGTAATAGACAAATGCAAGCTGTAATATGATTTTATTTGACTCTTAATGATTCATAAATGGTTTTTTATTTAAGCTAACTAGAAAACTACTTGAATCACTTAATGAAGAATTAAATGGTAGAAGAAAGAATGCAGGAAAATATTCAAACAGTGCAAAGAAACTAAAACAATAGATAATATGTTTTGGAAATGCAAGAAATTTCTAAACAAAAAAATTCAACAAGTGATCATATGCTGAAAAGGAATTTTATCTAACAACCTAGATTTATGAGTTAACTGCCTAAATTAACAAGAGAAGTGCATGAATGAATAACAAAATCAGCTCATTAAACAAGTTCAAAATTAGTACAGAACGAAGCAAAAAACAGAGCATGAACAACATAATTAGTCCAAACAGCTATCAAAATCATGAAATAAATTACAAAAAAAAAAGGAAATAAGCAAGAAAACAAGCAAATCTAATAGATCAAAGGTTTGAAGATCAAACAATTTGCCAAGAGGAGAGAAGAGTCGTGCTTAAGCTTGGAGATCATGCCCGGACTACATTGGATCCAGATTTCAACCTTAACTTACCATAATTAATTGATTGGGAATGAATTTGATATTGATTGTTTACTATGTTAGAGCCTAATGAGCTACAAAACTGTGAAAAAAATTGGAGCAAAAACAAATAAGAAATGATTGAGTTCTAGTTAAAATATTGCAACTAGGTCAAGTGCAAAAATGCAGAAACAGATTTGAGATCAACAAGAAAACTTGAAGATTTGAGTTGGAAATCAATAAAATTTGCATGTTTCATTGTCAAAATCGTAAATAACACTGAAAAATACTTGAGGAAATGTAAAAGTGCAATAAAAATCAATAGAAAAACATGAAGATTAAGGGCTGTTTGGTTGCTGAAAAAAGTAAAATCTAGTGAAGGAAAGTGCAAATATTAAAGAATAAGAAAAATAAAATCCTAAGCTAAAGTCTTCCTGAAATGGCTGGCTTGACTCCTATTTATAGGCATGTGAGTGGTGAATGAAGCCCTAAAATATCTCTCCAAAATATCTACAATGAGGTGAGCTTCTAGAGACTTCTTTCCTCCTTGCTTTTGCACTTGGTCCATGGTTGTTTAGCTTTAAACTCTTCACTAGTTAGCAAGCTTCCCTTTATGCATTTTTGCCACACCAAAATGTCCTCTTTATAGCCAGTAGGATCTCTACAAAGAGCCATGTATTTTCCTCTTTAAGCCTTCCTTTGAATGCCAAAATGTGATGCCTAATTCTCATGAAAATGAAGATTGCATTCCACGCCACTAGTGCACCATCTTTTCCTCGTTAAGCCTTTTGCATGCATGTATGTTTTCATTTTTTGGTACAAAAAAATTCAAGTATTCCATGAACAAATTTAGCAATAAAATCACTAGAAAAATGCTAGAAATAATGCTAAAATTTTATGAAAGAAAGGTTCAAAAAACTTCCTCAAAGCTAATCTAACTTAATGACAATAGTTTTAGGCCATTTTCACAATTTGCACCAAAAATCCTTCAAAATGTATCCAAATTGATCAAAATTCCTCATATGTTCCATTTTTACCTATACATGAGAAAAATGTGCATTTAGGAATATTTTGCCATAATTTGCAAGGACCAAGCTAAAATATAAGGAAGATTGCATTAAAAATAATCATAAAAAGTTAAAATTTTAGTGCAATCACTTTCATTGGCTCTCTTTTGCATGTTTAATGACAATTAATCAGGAGCCAAGTCAATCATATGCTTATACTGTGCAATAAAATCCTTCACTAGATCTTTCCAGGAATGAATTTTATTTGATCTAAATGAGCATACTACCTTGTCACAAATTTGGTGAGACTATCTTGAAAATAGTGAATTAACAGTTTGACATTATGAATGTGACTCACTATCTTTCAAAAATACATGGTGATATGAGCCAAGGGGCATCGAGTCCCACTATACTTTTCAAAATCTAGCACTTTAAACTTGGTCGAAATAACTAGATTAGGCACCAAACTCAGCTTATTAACATAAATTCCTCCATATACACTATGCCTTTCAATGGCCTTTAACCTTTCCTCTAGAAAGTCATACTTGTTTTTCATCTCTGTGTTTTTTACTTTCACCGATACCCTTTTTAGCTTCTCCCATTCTTTGGGATAATCCAGATTGAGTATTGCAATGGGATCATAAGGAATAGACTCGAGATTGACATTTATCTGAACCAAAGGTGGTTTAGTAGAAATATTAGTATAAGTGTAAGGCTAATGTTTGCTAGCGATGGTTGTGTAGTATAGGAATTCTAAGCATAGGGATGTATGAGCCCAAGTGGGTACAATAGTTCCATAATAGTAGCTTCTTCCCTTGTCCTAGACGTTTCAACAATTCCCTTTCCTTTTGAAAGCCTTGTCACTATTTGTTTCAACTTCATTAACTATCTTTTAAAATCTTGCCTTATTCTTGTAATGCTTTCCCTTATCTCTTCTTGACCCTATTAAATCCTTTTTGTTCTAGCTCTACAATCTTCTTTGTGATGAACAAAACTACTCTTAAGAGATTTAACAAGAAATCAGCACTATTAACCTTTTATTCTTCGAAAGAAATGAGATCAAAAGCTATTTTATATGATGGTGAATGTGCATGACATGATCATGGATGCATGACTAGGGCAAAACACTATTAAGGTGCATGGATGCTAGAAAGATGAATATTTACATACATACAATGCCTAAGTGACAAAAATCATACCACATATGTAAATGTGTATGCATGGGGAACAATATCATATTATAATGGGGGTGAGATGTGTTTACATGAAATACAACTTGTACAATGCATATTTTATCAAAATTATATCACTCATGAATCCACATGACTAAAAAACAATGCCATACTTCATGAATAATGAGATGCATGTATATGACTAATGAAACACACTTAAGTGAAATGCACTAACATATTATATGCATGATAAGGTATGCTTACATAAAGTGTAATGCATATGTTATGAAAATTTAATGAAATTGAAACTACCATTAAGATGTTCATGAGATGGAATACATGTAATATTTCATTACAATGTGCATGAAATGACATGCATGTACCATCTATTGAGGTGCACACGAGATAGAGTGCATATATTATCTATTGACATGCATATAAGATGGAGTGCATGTACTATCTCATTATGATGTACATGAGATGGAATACATGTACCATCTTGTTATGATGTTCATGAAATGGAATGCATGTATTATCTATTAAGGTGTGCATGAAATGAGGTGCATGTACTATTTTATTAGGATGTTCATGAAATGGAATGCATTTATTATCTATTAAGATGCATGAAATGAGATACATATATTATCTTATTAGGTTGTACATGAAATATGGTGCATGTATTGTCTTACTATTTCCAACATCAAAAGCATGATAAAAATATGTGGAAAAGGATCAAATGAAATACATAAGATGAAACTACATTTAAACTTAAAATCTCTTTATTTTTTTAGAAAGAGGGAAAAAAACTCAAGAACACACATTTTTTATTACACAAAATAACTAGGATTCAAAGGTTTTTCTCTTTTTTTTTTTAATTTTTGTTCTTTTTTGTGCCAATAAACAAAGAATTTAAGAAAAAAATTTTGTTGGATGATACTAATTTGTTTTTTTTTTACAAAATTTTTCTTGAAGATGCAAATTTTGGACCAATAACAAACAAATTGAATTGTATGTCAGAAGAAAATTTCATGAAAGAAAGTTCTTTTATTATTCCTTTTTTCAAAATTTTAGCTTTATTCGCACCATTATTAAGTCTAAATCTGGATTATATCAGAATGTTCTTCACGTATCTTAATTCAAATAATTTCTACAAAAGGTTTAACATGGCTTTACCCTAGGCTAACCCCCTAAGGTTCATTATATGTCAGGTTGGGATTTATACGTCTAAAGGTTCCCAAATTGTTCCTTACATCATCATCCATTATAGACTAGAAAGGCACCTCGATCTTTACCCATTATAGGCTACAAACAAAACGAGTTCAGTATGAGTGAAAGTGTTTTGCTAGCCATTACAATGGTATTCACCTTATAAGAGCATAGGTACTTCACTCCTTCCTTAAAAGGTAAGAGCCTGGGTATAAAACTTATGCATGCAATGCATGAGATCGTGTGTGCAAAGGAACAAACAAACCTTTGACACTTTTTTACCAAAATTACCCTTATCCTAAATGCCCCATAATTTATTAAAAATAGTATATAAGAAACATAAAAAAATAGAATAAATGACACAATCAAAATATGGATGCAATGTAGCACTTTTTCTTAGAAAATCAAAAGAATTAAATTTAAATATTAATTAAGACTATTAAATCAAAGCTTAGGATAACATATGACCAATTTTGGCCTGACTCTCTTAAAAAATAACATCTTCGGTGGAGTCACCAAGCTACCATGAGAAAATGACTTATAACTGTGAAGTTGTTTGAATCCTCAAAACTAGAATATGGTGGTCAAGCAATGGTTGACAAGCTAATGGAAATAAATCTTGGCACAAGTGAAGAACCAAGGCCTGTGTTCATCAGTGCTAACCTATCTGAAGATGAAAGGGAACAATAGAAAGAGTTATTGATGCAAAATAAAAAGATCTTCGCCTAGAGTTACAAAGAAATGCCTGGGCTTGACCCACGAATTGACTATAAAAAGCGAGACTGCTCCCATCAAGCAAGCTTTCAAACTCTTACTTATTATCATGAAAATTTATAAGCTAGTAAAGGTTGGCTTTATCAGAGAAGTCAAAGACCCCAAGTGGTTAGCCCGTTTATGGCTCAGCCTCGAGTTGAACACTGGGAGGCTGTTATGCAGATATTGCGATATTTGACGAAGACACCGGGCCAGGGCCTTTTATACAAGGCTAATAATCATCTCAGAATTGAAGGATTTTTTTATATAGATTAGGATAGATCCCCTAGTGATCAAAGATCCACCTCTGAGTATGAGTTGTTTGTTGATGGTAATCTCATCTCATGGAAAAGTAAGAAGCAGATCATGGTTGCTTATTTAAGTGTGGAGGTTGAGTGTCATGTTGTGGGTTATGCTACATGACAACTGTTATGGTTCAGATCACTTTTATGCGAATTACGCGTGTTTGAAGGTGGTGCTATGCCCTTCTACTGTGACAACCAAGCTGCCACACAAATCGCAAACAATCCTGTCTTCTTAGCTTTTTTGAAATGGCTATTACTAATGTTCTTACAAGTCTTTTTCAAGTAAGTTAAGCTCTAAACAAGGAAAAAAAAAAAGAAAAAGCTATCATTTGGAAAGAAGAAAAAGAGTTTTTATGGAATCAAAATAATAGGATTCTCCACTTTACTTTACCTTGGAATCAAAGGCTCTAGGATATGAAGCTGTTCACTTTACTTTTGTTGGAATAAAATTTATTATTAGTTTTTTTGCCATATGAGCAATTCTTACTTTAGTTTCAAAAGCTCTTTTCATTTAAGTCAACTCTGAAGTCATGGTTTCCAATAAATAAATAAGAATAAGGTAAGTCACCTGAGGGTAGGACTAATATGGTAGTTGTTAGGATTAGAGGGCAACTTACTTCCTTCTTAGAGGATGGTTAGTTTATTACTTACTCTTGTTAACCCATTTTTCTTTGAGATAGGAAGAAAAGTTTTGTAGCCCAAAGAATGGGAATCTACTTCTTAGTCCTATAAAGGACTATTTAATTAGTGGTTCTAAAAGTGACCATAATTTTTTAGTATCTACTCTAATTCTTAACCAACCTAAAGCTAATAAGAGATTGTGTATCCTGGCAACAAAATATGTGAATAGATTACAAATCCCACTATCTTAATTAGTTAAAATAAATGCCCTAGAACATGTTATTAAATTAAGTGAAAATCTTTTTATTTTCTATTGTAGATATCTAAAAGTGAAGTATTACTTTTTTAATAAAAACCCTAAAGTCTAAATATATATTCACAGCCCATCTCATGTAGGCGAACAATACAATATTCACCTAGAACCCCTTTGCAATCATTGTGCAATTCTAAAAGTTTTTTTATTTTTAGGCAGGAATAGAAAAGAATAAAAGTTAGGAGGACTACTGACGTAGGGCAACCGATGAGCTAAACCTTGAACCATCCTTATTCATGCTATCCCAATAGTCAAGACTATTCTCAAATGCACAGTTGCTAGGTCACACTAAGCCATTTTTAGTGTGCTAGTTCCACCTTCTTTATATAGAGAATATGGTGTCCTATGAAACAAGATTATCACCAAGAAATATACATCGATCTAGCCTAACAAACAAGGTTTTATTCATACCGACAACAAACATTATTGCCTTATACCGTATGACATCTCTTCTACTTTAATTCAAACTAACGCTTCACTTTTTTCCCCTTTCTTTGCTATAATGAATGATATTGGCATTGACTTTTTTAAGTAAGATTAGTAGGCAAAAAACTCACATTTGGCTCCATAAAAAGAATTATTAAAGTCATCTTATCTTGATTACTCCTTAGAAGATAAACTCTTAACAAAGCTTTAACTAACAATCTTTCATACCCCATTCAATAGACTGGCTAGAAAAACTTAATAAATTGACCCAGCTAAGACCTTAGATGAAGAAAGTGTCTAACAAATCAGGACAAGCAGCCTTGCACTAAGCAAGTCATAGTCCCAGCTTTTTTTCTCTTTTGATAGAGTTGGATTAAAAGAGTCAACTTATGGGTAAACCTTTTTCATGCATTATATTAGTTTGTCTTTTCTGGAGTAAAAATCCAATTTGAGTTAAGTTTACTTAGAACTTCTTCTATTCAAAATAATCATTTATGTTTTCGTACATAGATTATATGTTTATATGAGGAACCCTTTTGTTGAGTTGAAATGAGTGCTTCTTGAAGAGATCATGTTCTTGCTAATCAAGTAATTACATCATATCCAAATCCATATCTCTAGTTTCTAGCAAGAAATGGGTTGAATTAAAAGATTGAAAACAAACTTTAACGGGTAGGCTAGAACTTATCTAGGTAATAATATAAGTTTGCTTGTGATATTCCTACTCTAGCTGCCCTTAACCCCTATAGATATCTTTCCATTAAACTAGCAATCAATGAAATGAAAATGGAAGGGTTTAGCTCTTTTTTTTTTTTTTTGCAATAGTAAAAAAAAAGCAAAGAAACCCCTAAGCTCTACCCTTGTATGTCTATTACCTTATTTCAAACTAGCTTGCCCCTTAGAAAAAGGATTCACTTTAGCTACGAAAATTGATTTTTACTAACTCATTGGTTGCACTAAAATTTTAGCTTTTTCATGCTCATTTTGAGTGCAATTTTAATCATATTTTGGCTTGTTCCTTAGGATTTTTAGCAAAATTACTCCTAAATGCACATTAATCTCATGTGTACGTACAAATAATGGATTTGTGGAATTTTGGACTTTTTTATACAAATTTGGAGGATTTTTTGTGTAATTTGTGCATATGGCCTCAACTAATGTCAATAGGCCACATTGACACTTAGGAAGTTTTCTTAACTTGAATAATTCTTTTAGTATTATTTTCATAATTGTTTTTAATAAAATGTAGGATAAATAAATTCATCAAGCGTTCGAAATTGTTTGTAGAAAAAAATTTGAAAGGCAAAAATGTGGTGCATGGACATATGCATGGGAGCTAAGTTAAGCACCAAAATTGCAAGGTTTAAGAACACCAAGGCAAGGAGCTAATATGGCATTTTAAAGGGCTATGATTGGCTATTGTGTTGACTTTGTGGAGCAGCCATTACACGTGAAAGCAAATTGCAAACCTATTAAGGAAACAGCTAACCACCTGAAGCGGCACCAACGTGCACCTAGTAATGAGCATAAAATGAAGAAAGCTCCAGAAGTGCCTAGCCAAATGAAAAACTTTTTGGATTTTTTTTAGACCTTAGGCTCTTTCCTTTTGCCTATAAATAAGGGGAGAGGGCTGGCCATAGGAAGAGAGTTAGTTTAGGATTTAAATTTTTGTTTCTTTACTTTCTTGTATTTTCTTTTCTATACTTTACATTTTCTTAGTTGCCAAACACTTTATGTCTAGCATTTTTCATTTTGAATTTCATTACAATTTTACTATTTTTTAAGTGTTTTTAAGTGCCCTTTAAAAATCTTTCAATAAAATTTCCATTTGTATTCATTTTCTAGCTTAAATCTACTAATTTCTTGTTGATATGCAAAATTATTTTTAAATCTGTCTGTTTTGACCTACCTGTGATTTTTGGATGATATCTCCATCAAATCTTGCTTGTTTTTGTTTAATTTTTTTTTACAGTTTCTTAATTCATTTTGCTACAACATAAAAAAAACTTAGCTTCAAGCTCGCACCATGACGTTCCAGATCAAGCTTGGAAATTTTGGCTGGATGCAAGTGATAATGTAGTTCTAGTTTTGAACAACTACTTTGGCATGAACTTCTCTCCACTTTGGTGATTTTTTTGGCTCACTTTCTTCTTTAGATCTTTAGTTCTATTAGTTACCTTGTTAATTTTAATGTTGCACAATTTATTTCATGCTTTTCATTGTTGTTTGGTTAATTTTCTTTGATGAGGTTCTATTTTTTCATATTCTACATTGTTTTTGAATTTGAGTTCATTGAGCTGATTTCTTTGTTGATTCATGTTATTTCTTATTGATTTAGGTAGATAACTCATAGATCTAGGTTGCAGCTTAGTTTTAGTTCATTCCCTCTAGAGAATTGTAGATCTAATTTTTCTTCCATGAACTATTAATTTCCAGCTTATAAAATCAGTTTTGGTTTCAATTTTCTTTTATTGAATCTTGCAATTTTTCTTTAGCTTTTGTTCTTTAATTTGAAATCTTATGATGTTCATTGAGTGTTCTTCCAATTTGCAGCCTATATACATTTAGTTTTACATGTTTTAGTTCCATTTTCCATAAATCCATTTAAATTTCCAGATTTTGGCATTAGCTTTCAATTTGCACTTTTCATGTTAAATTTGCATTTTTTTTATCATTTGAATTTCATACTTTTCTTTAATATATTCTTTTACTTGATTTTGCAATTTTTGGGCTTTATTTCATTACCTTGTTGCCATTTGGATTCCATATTATGTTGCAAGTTATGGTTTAGTCTAGGTTAGTTGAGAATTTTTTATTTTGCAATGTTATTTATATCTTGCATTTTTATCACTTCAATTTTACTTTATATTTGTTTTTTTTCCTTGATTTAGTTGCTGTATTTTACATTTTATAGCATGAATTTACTTTTTATTCTTGTTATTTTCTCATTTATTTAGCTTCATATTTTTTATGCTTTATTCTGTTTTATTTTGATAGTTAATTTTCATGATTATTTTTTGATCAAACCAACTTTAAAAGCATATGGGGATAAAAGGTACTTAGTTTAGGAACCTCTTTAACCAATCCTTATGAGATCAACATCTTGACCTTTTGGTCACTATTATTTACTTATATGACCTGTGCACTTGCAGAGTTTACCCAATCACTCACAAGCTTGAACCTAATTACTATAAGACTAGGGTTCTTAATTTCCTGCAATCTATTTTGAGACTGAAAATTATTACACACCTCCTACCTATAGAGCAATCTATCATATTCTTTTCCCATTTGGGAAGATCAAACTACTTGAGATACTTCTACCCTTCTTTCGGTTAGTACTCCAACCCTGTAAATGGAAGGCAAAGCACTAGCAGGAAGGACTCCAACTCCATCTGGAATCGGATGAAACTATAAAGATGCTAATTCAAAATAGTCCAGTACAGATAAGAAAGCTGAAGCTAGCCACTAAGATGCTAACAGGCACAAGTAAGATGTAATAGATTCTCAATTCTTTGTTTGCTCACAGGAGAGATTGCCCTGTAACCTGCTATTCCTGCTGGATTGAAAGCTGATTTCGTAAGGTAAGAAATAGCAATTCCACTAAAATTTTGACTGGCTATTGAACTGCTAATATTTTGCCTTACCCATTTTAAGAAGCTTGATTGATGATTGCTCATCCAGCTCTTTATGCATCTGATTACTCAAAGCAACCTCAGAAAAGAACACCCGCCCAAGGCCATAACTTTCCCCTTTTTCCAGGTTCAACCTAATTATAGGGAGTAAGAAGTGAGCAAACAAAGTTTTTAAAAAATCTGCTATTTATAGTGTAAAAAAAAAAGCTAGCCTTTTCATTTTTGAAAAGTAGGGTTTCAGATGATTGACACCTATAATAATTCCTTTTTCCTTAATTGAATATAGGGAATGCAAAATTTTTCATCAAACACAACCTCTTGGAGGAGAAGACCCTATGCGTCTTTGACAGAGAGCCGGAATTCCATTCATTTCATAAGCCGTTTTGATCCTTTGACACAAATGTCTTACTTTTTCATTTCACCGGTGAATCAACTACTAATGGTTACATAGTAAGAAAGGTTCTACCTTAGTAGCTTCGAGTAAGTAGCAAGGCAAGGCTGATGCCCCCGTATAAAACGGGCGAGAATTGGATCAAAGACCTTTTCCCCTTCTTATGTAGCATTTATCTTTTTAATAAGACAATAAAATGAGTTTAAAATTTTATCAAAAAGATAATTTTGGTCAATGAAACATAGTTGGGTTCAATCAAAAAGACAATATGGGGAAGGATTATCACCCTCACATTGCCCATTTAAAAAATGGTACCAATTGAACATATGTTATCCTTACTATTAATAAAAATTATCTTAATTCTAATATTTAAAAATGATTCCATCAAATTTTTTTGTAAAAATCTTTTTTAGAACCTTTTATTTAGGAATAAGATGAAAATCTTTAATATTGAAACATTTTCTAATTGTCTAATATCTAGGTAGAATTTCAAAGAATATTTCTTTACTTGAGACTTTCATACTAATTCCTTAAAAATTTCACCTAATGTTCCTTCATAAAGAATAATTATTGAGAAGCTTTCTAATATCTAAGCAGGGTCCTAAAATTATTTTTAATTAGGAATATTGGTTTTTTAATTAAAAAAATTCTAAAAATTGACCATTTGTTAATTTAAAAAAAAAATGAAATGTAGACAAACATCATATGGAGCATACATGACACAGGTGTAGATTCAAATGCAGACAATCCATTAAATTAATCTAATACATATTTAATTTTTTTAATTCATTTTTATTTAGGAATAAAATAGGAATCTTTAGCTTTGAAATATTCTTAATTCCTTAATAATTAGACGGAATTATAAAAGGCTTTTCTCCACTTAAAATTCTCATAATATTCCTTAAAATTTTAGTGAAATATTCCTATATAAAAAATAATCATTGAAAAACCCTCCAATATCCAGATAAGGTCTCAACGAATATTTTTATGTAGGACTATTAACCATTATTTAAAAAAATAATTCTCAAAATTATCATTTACTAATTCATATTTTTATTTTAGGACATAATGCAACATGAGATAAATAAATGATGCAATACAAGCAATTAATCAAATTGACCTATATTACATGCATTTAATCCTATTGTTCATCATTATTTTTTTGAAAGAAAATCAAAGATGAAATAAATTTTATTTATATATTTATTTTGGTAAAGGAAAATTTTTTTTAATTCCCCAATTTACAGGCAAAATTTTGAGAAAATTAATCCTTCAAAATATAATTTGAATTCCTTCCAATATCTAGGTAGGGTATTCAAATTATTTTTTAAATTTATTTTTCTTTTTAAAAAAATAATAATAATTTTCATATTCATCGATATATTTGTAAAAAATGCATATAAATATTAACAAGATGAGCCCAATGTTACAAAAGACGTGTTATCTCACTTGGGCTTTAAGTTGAAGCCTAAAAAATAAGTCAAATAGCCTCAAATGAAAAAAAGGCTCCTAGGTTAGGCTTGGGCTCCAAATAGGTCATGGGTCAGTTTTTGGGTTGGGCTTTCAATTCGTCGATAGGTTAAGCAACTGGGTCGAACAGGTCGAGTTGGTATAGGGTCAAGTTGGTTTGCTAGCTCTTTTATTTTTTTTACATTATAGATAACATTTTTTTTAAACTTCATTTCATTTTCTCTTTAAAAAATACCATTTTTCCTTCGAAAGAATCCAGAAGAACCCCTTTCATGCCTAGTTTCAGGTTAACCCCATTGTCATGCCTCATCATTGACCACCTTTCACTGACACTAATTGGCTTTTAAAAAACACCTAAGCACTCATCTTCTCCTCTTCTTTCTATTTCCCCCAATTGGTTTTTCCAAAATCTAGCTTAAACTCCCTAGATCTAAGCCAAAAACCCATAACCTTAACTTTAGAAAGCCCAAGTTCCACTCTTCAATAGCTCTCTTTTTTTATGTTCTTGCTTTTCCCAAAACTCTCATCTTTGCAAAAGATCAAGCTTTAAAACTACACATAGCTTCCCCAAACTGAACCTTCATTCTTTTATGCTTTGTTACTTTTTTTTCTCTTTGCTATGGCGCTAGTTCCCACTCTAGAAGATTTGGTTCTTACTTTTTTTCTTTATGTGAGTTTTTGTGTGTTTCTTGGTAATTTTTATTGGTAGAAAAAATGGTTTTTAGGTAGCTTTTTTTTTAGTGGGAGTGTTTAGGTAGTGTTAATGTTGGCAATGGGTGTAGGCTGGTAAAAGTCCGATTGTAATGGGTATGGTTGGTGGTTTCCATTTCGTGTTTGAATGAGGGTAGTCATTGGTTATAAGGAATGGTTTGGCTTATGGTTTTTCTAATTGTGGAGGTAGTATCATGGGTGATAGGCTTAGGGGTATCTTGGTGGGTAGAGGTAATGGAGTCTTTTGTGATGGTGAAGATGGACAAAGATAGATTATAAATAAGGCTTTTCTAGATAGTTTCTTACATGATGGCTTTCGATTCTTGGGAAAACATTATGGAATGTTTTTTAGGCTAGAAAGGGGTCTTAACAGAATGAGGAATATAGTGGATCAAAGGTGCGAGCGGTGATGGGTTATGATGTTATGGAATAGGAGTATCGATGGGTGAAGAATGATGGTGCCATGTGTTGGTAAAGAATGTGTGTGTGGCTATCGACTGAGGGTTTTGTTGGGACTAGATTTTGGTTGGTGAGGTATTGTTTGGATGGCTATTAGGACTGGGAAGGTGGTGGCCAAATGGATTTTTACTTTGCTTCAATTTTCATCTCCTCCCTTATACTTAGTAAAACTTCCTCTTTTTGTAAGATTTGTCTTCCCCATTGTATAGATTTCTTTTATTCATGGAAAAAGCTTCAAAGATTGCTACCATTATTATGAAAAAAAAATTAAGTTCTAAAAAGTAAATTAAGAAACTTCTAGCATGCACAATGAAAGCATATTAAGGTTTGTAGCTTATGATAAATTGGTGCTTAAGGCAAAAGGTGAAACAAGAGGTCAAAATAAAAGAGCAAAAATGATAGAGGTAATTTTGGGGAAGAAAACTCTAAGAAAGGCAGCTTAACGACATAAGAAACTTCTGTCCCCTTTCTTGAATTTTGTTCTAAAATTTTTTAAGTAATTAATTTCAAATAAAATAAAATTGGGCCTTCAAAATTGAATTTGGGCACACAATTTAGGTCTTGGGCCTTTTAATTGGGCCCTAAATCTCAATTCAAAATTAACCTAATAATGAAACTAAATTAGATCTAAGCCCATACAAAAATTATCCAAAAATGATTAATCTAAAATAAAACCCAATCGAGTTTGATCAAATAAATCCAATTAAAATATTTAAGTTAGCCTAAATCAAAATGTTAAAATCAAGTCTAAAAACCGAACAAATTCAAATTGACCCAGACATGATTAGATGGCTACAATTAGATGCATAATAGATTGGCTGGCCATAAGTTTTACTATTTCTTGGATGGTTATTCAGGTTATGACCAAATAGCCATAGCTCCTAAGGATCAAAAGAAGACTACATTTACATGCCCCTATGGGGTTTTCACTTTTAGGAGAATGCCATTTGATTTATGTAATGCTCCTACCACTTTTCAAATATGCATGATGGCTATATTCTTCAAAATGATGAAAAACGTTTTATAGGTATTTATGGATATTTTTCTATTTTTGGTGATTATTTTGATTTATGTTTAACCGATCTTGCTAGTGTATTGAAAAGATGTAAAGAGACCAACTTAGTGTTGAATTAGGAAAAGTGCCATTTCATGGTGAAAGATTAGTGGTGTTAGGTCACAATGTCTTTTCCAAAAGAATTGAAGTCAACAAGGCCAAGATTGAGGTGATTGAGAACTTGTCTCCTTTAAATTCGATGAAAGGCATAAGGAATTTTCTTGACATGCTAGTTTTTATAAAAGATTTATTAAATATTTTTCCAAAATCTCTAAGCCATTGTGCAACTAATTAGATAAGGATGTTAAATTTAAATTTGATGATACTTGTATGAAGGTGTTCCACACTTTGAAGGAAAAATTGGTGATAGCCCTAATTATTACATGTCTTTATTAGAATTTATCTTTTGAATTCTTGTGTAAAGCTAGTGATTATGTAGCGGGGACTATTTTAGGTTAAAGAAAGGATAAGGTTTCCATCCTATCTTTTACATAAGTAAAACTTTAAATAAGGTACAATTAAACTATTCTATAACTAAAAAAGAATTGTTTGTTGATGTTTTTGCTTTTGAGAAATTTTGGTCTTACTTACTTGGTCCCAAAGTAGTGGTTTATACAAATCATTCAGACATAAGGTACCTTATTGCAAATAATGATGCTAAGCCAAGATTAATTAAATGGGTTCTACTTTTATAAGAGTTTGATTTAGAAGTTAGAGACAACAAGGGAATGAAAAATCAAGTGGCTTACCATATTTCCAGATTAGAGAAGATGGCAATTCAAAGTGAGTTGATTCAAGATTCATTCCCTAATGAGCAACTTTTTTGTTCTAAAACATTACCATGGTATGCTGATTTGTTAGTTACATAGTAGGTATTGTTCTTCCTCCAGATTTTACTTTTCAACAAAGAAAAAAATTTCTTAATGATGTTAAATATTATGTATGATATGGCCTTTTCTTGTTTAAATAATGTAAGGATTAGATTTTGAGAAGGTGCATTCCTACCAAGGAGGTGAAAGATATTCTAAAACATTGCCACTCATCTAAATATGGTGGCCACTATGGAGGAGCAAAAACTACAGCGAAAGTTCTATAATTAGGTTTGTATTGGCCTACTTTATTTAAAGATGCTTATAAGTTTGTTTTAAGATATGATAAGTGTTAAAAGGACTGGAAATCTTTTAAAGAGATAAGAGATGCCTTTCACCAATATCTTGAAAGTTGAAATCTTTGATGCATAAAGAATTGACTTTATAGGCTCTTTTGTTTTTCTTTTTCAAGGAAATTTATACATATTACTAGTAGTAGATTATGTGTCTAAGTGGGTAGAGGTAGCTACTTTTCCCTTAAATGATGCTAAGGTGGTACTAAGATTTCTTAAGAAAAACATCTTTACAAGGTTTGGCACACCAAAGGCTATCATAAGTGATAAGGGATCCCATTTTTGAAACAAGATGTTTGAAGCTCTACTAGTGAAGCATAGGATTGCTATTGCATATCATCCTCAAACAAGTGGCTAAGCTAAGGTATCAAATAGGGAGATCAAGAACATTTTGGAGAAAACAATGAATCCTTTAAGGAAGAATTGGCCATTGCAACTTGATGATTCCTTATGGGCTTATCATATGGCTTTCAAGACCACATTAGGTATGTCTCCATATCAGTTGGTTTATGGTAAATCATGTCATCTTCAAATGGAATTGGAGCATAATACATATTAGGCAATCAAAATTTTGAACTTAGATGCAAAAGTTGTTGGTAAGAAAAGATTGCACCAATTAAATGAACTGATTAGTTTAGACTCCAAGCTTATGAAAATGCTAAGCTTTTTAAAGAGAAAACCAAGAGGTGGCATGACAAAAAGATTATGGAGAAGCATTTTGAGCCTAACCAACAAGTCTTGTTCTTCAATTCAAGATTTAAGTTATTTCTTGGTAAGTTAAAGTCTAGATGGCTTTTGAAGTAACTCAAGTATTTCCATATAAGGCTATGGAAATTATGATTATCAAGATTGGAAAACCTTTTAAGGTTAATGGACAACAGCTAAAGAGGTATTTTGGTGGACTTATTAATCAACAAAAAGAAGTTCTCCTGTTGGCCAAACCTAAGTATGAATGATTGAAGAGTTTTGAAAGGAGTTAGTCAAGCTTTCAATTTTACCAAAGATCAGTATATCATTTAATTGTAGTTTGTTTTGATTTTTTTTTAAGAATACCTAATGCTTTTGGTATTACTTTGTTTTGTTTTTATAGGAATTAGGTGCAAGAAACAAGGATAAGCCATGACAACGGTGGATCTTATTCAAAATCAATTTGAGCCATCATCATTTTTAGGGAGTATTTCTTTTTGCTTTGGAGCTGTTATGATTTTTTTACATGCATTGGGGACAATGTGTTTTTTAAGTTTGGGGAGAGAGAAAATTTGTGCTAAATTTTTTCAAAATATTTTTCAAATTATCTGTTTTAAGCTTTAAATTGTAATGTTAAAATCAGTACATTTCCCTTGATTAATTTCTCATAATCCAATGATAGTAACTTTCATTGACATTTAGTATAGGTTTTTAAAAAGGATTGAATGTAGTGAACGGATAAGACGAATTTTATAAGTTGTTTCCTTTTTAATTGCAATATTTCCACATTCCTGAATAGTTACTCTTAATCATTGATATGCAAGTATGTTTAGTTGAAGTTTATGTAAATATGGAGTTGCATTAATTTTTAAAGTTTTGTGCATATTTTAAAATTTGTTTGAACATCTCTAAAGGCAAAATTAGAGACCACATTTAACTAGGTAGATGGTTAGGCAATTTTTAGATCGTTTAAGCCTTGCAAGCTAACCTTATTATGTTTATCCCTAGTTACCCCTTTTGAGCCTAACATGTATGTATTCCATTTCTTTGTTTTCACCTTCATAAATTGGCCACCCTTTGATTTATTATCTTTATCTTTATACCTTACCCTATCTACATATGAATCAATTTAAAGAATTATGAGGGCTATGTTTCATTGGGAATGAAGGGTGGATGTTTTGAGTTGAAAAAAGAAAGATTGTGCAAAATTTAATTTCAAAGCAAAAGCAAAAAACTTTTCAAAAAAAGAAAAGAGTGAAAGAATAATAAAACATGAAAAATAGCAAAGTATTCATGTAAAAATAAAAAAGTTGAGTTGCTCTTTGAAAAGAAAAGAAAAAAGATTTTAAGTTTAGAGGTGTTACAATTCTTGAAAGCTCTCTCATTAAAAGTATAAATCTTAACTAATGCATGTTTAAAGTTTTATGAGCCAAAATTTTCCTTTATCATACTTTAACCCTAGCCTGACATTTCAAGCATAATAATGATATACTGATCTTTGGTTAAGTTGTGACTACATTAGTGGAGATAGTATGTGAAAAGCAAACTTATGAAATTTTTGCATGCTTTGAGGTGATTTGTTAATTTCATGTTTGCATAACTTTGGTTGAATATCTTGTATTGATTTGAGATAGATTATTCACACACACAAAAAATTGTGATTGGAATGCAAGCTTACTCTTGAATGAGTTTTGTGTGGATCTATGCTTATGATTTTCTTTTAATATATATTTATCATGCAATTTTTAAAGATTCATAAGAATATGATTATGGGAGTTGTGTATTTTGATATCTAGCATGTTATTTTCTTATTTCTATTTTGTTTGAGAACAAGCAAAAGTTCAAATTTGGGGGTTTGGTAACTCTATAAAATAGAGTTATTTAGGCTTGTTTTTAACGCTTAATTGGTTGATTTTTGCTTAGTTCTTAGCAAAATAAATTTTTTTTTACGCCTAAATGGTTAAATTTTCTATTTTGTAGGAATTCTTGAAGAAAATAATGAATCTTGGTGTTTTTTGACAAATCTTGGATGATTCTTGATCATAATATGGAACCTTGGAATATTCTTGGAAGTTCTTGACTTTTTTAAGAACACTGAAGTTAAAGAATGAGAAAGATGTTCAAGATTGGCTTAGTGGAATTTAATGAAGTTGAATTGATGCAATCTTGAAGAAAAATGAAGAAAATTCATGCAAGATTCAAGTTGGTAATTTCGGCAATGAATGAGGATAGAATTGTAATTTCAAGTGAATGCAAGTCCATGGTAGCTTTTGTCGGTGCACATGCATGGGATTACTAATGGATGACATGGCATGAAAAGTTTTCTTAGTGGTAAAGAAAGATGACATAAAGGATGATGTGGCTTGATAAGGTGGCAATTCTATTTACTTTTTATACTTGAATTTGGATTCCTATTCTTAGTAGGATTTGTTATTCTTAATTCTACTAGGAGTACGATTTGCATGGAGTTATAAATACCATATAAAGGGTAGCAAAGGAAGATTTGTTATTGAATTCAAACTTTAAAATTTTCTCCAAGAATTCAAGAAAACATTGTGATGCAAGTTAAGAGTTCAAGAATAATGTTTTTGAAGATGATTTTTTTAAGGTGAGTTCATCTTGGCCTTGGTATGCAAGAATTGGTTGTTCATTCTTTTTACATAATTTGAGTTGATATGTGATGTATATGATCTAGAAGATAAGGATGATGTACGTATAAGCTTTCTTTTTGAAGAGTTCTTGTTGAGGTTAACTACAAGAGGCATTCTTGAATTCAAGAAACTAAGTTCAATCAAACTTGTGTAAGCTACCAATCAAGATCCCTCTTGGCCAAACCTATCTAGGGTTTTCTTATGCTTATAAATACATCATTAAGTCTTAGAAAAAAGGTGTAAGGGGTTGGGGTGATAGACCAACTTATTAGAAATTTTTATTAGCTTTCTTATTCTAAGTCTTTTTTTAAGTTTTCTTTAGTACTCAAGTTTCAGTTTTAAAGATTTATTGTTCTTTTTTCTGGTTTTCAAGATTAGTTTATGGACATTCTTTTCAAAGTTTATTTCAATCAAATTCTGTTTTTGAGATTCTTTTCCATTCGGTTTGGTTAATTCTTGTTTAAAGATTAGATCTTTGCAATTGGTTATGGTTCTTTATGTTTACAAGTTTTGATTTTTGTTTTATAGTTGTTTAATCCATTCAATTCATGTTCTGTTTTGATAATTAATCATTCAATTGCAATTTTGAAACTTGTGTAAGGTTTTCGATTAGTGTTTCTAAGAGTGGATTTGATTCAGCTCAAGTAATTTTGGTTTAAAGATTGGATCTTTGAATTTAGTTTTTGTTCTTTATGTTTACAAGTTATGATTTTTGTTTTATAGTTGTTTAATCCATGCAGTTCATGTTCTATTTTGATAATTAATTGTTCAATTGCAATTTTAAAACTTGTTTAAGGTGTCGATTAGTCTTTTTAATAGTGGATTTGATTTGGTTTTGGGTTATATTGCTTAGATTGCATGTTTAGGGTTTTAATCTATTTTATTTGCATGATTTATTGCATGTTTTATTCAGTATAATTGTTTATTGTTTAAACTAACTTTTTTTTTTTAATTTTTGGGTTGTTTTAATTTTAATTATTGCATATTTAATTTTAATGTATTCAGTTATGATAATTTAGGGTTTGTTCAATTTTGTTTGGGGATCTTTAATTAGGGTTTGCATGTTTGCATGATTTTTAGAGATTCCTAGTTTTAGTTTTAATTATTTGAACTAATTTGGCAAATAGATTCACTTTTCAAATCACTTAATTATTAATTTTTGAAATATTAAAAAATTTGTAATATTTTATTTTGAATAAGCTTGTATGAACTGAAATAATTGTTTTGTGACAAAACAAAATGTTATAATAATTTTCAATAAACAATTATTCAAATAGCTATAACTTTGAATTTGTTCGGTAAAAAAATTTATTTTTTTAAACACTTTCTTATTAATTTTTGAAATATTAAGAAATTAATATTATTTATTCTTGATAAGTTTTTATGAGCTAAAACAATTGTTTTATGTCAAAACAAAAGGTCATAATAATTTTAAATAAATAATTATTCAAATAGTCATAACTATTTGAATTTGTTAGATAAATAGATTTATTTTTTCAAATATTTTACTTATTAATTTTTTGAATGTTAATAAATTTGGATTATTTTATTCCAAATAAGCTTGTAAGATATGAAACAAATATTTTATGACTAAACAAAAGGTCAAAATGATTTGAAATAGATAATTATTCTAATAGTTTTAACTACTTCAACTGGTTTACCAAACACATTTATTTTTTAAATTTCAAATTTCTTACTTACTAATTTTTAAAAAATTATTAAATTAATATTATTTTTTACCAAATAAACTTCTATGATTAGAAACAATCATTTTATGACAAAATAAAGATCTTAACAATTTGAGATTATAATTATTCAAATAGTCATAACTACTTGAACTGGTTTGGTAAACATATATATTTTTTAAATCTGTTACTTATTAATTTTTGAAATACTAATAATTTAATATTATTTTATTTCGAATAAGCTTGTATGATAAAAAAACAATTGTTTTATAACAAAACAAAAGGTCATAACGATTTGAAATAGATAATCATTCAAATAGCCATAATTATTTTAACTGATTAGGTAAATAAATG
Organism: Durio zibethinus; assembly: GCF_002303985.1. Next base: position 8,575,482 of record NW_019168492.1, on the reverse strand, counting down.
TATTTTTTGAATTTCTTACTTAGTATTTTAGGAAATATTGATAAATTAGAATTATTTTATTCCATCTTTGCTTGTCTTAATTGAAACAATTATTTTATGACAACTCAAAAGGTTATAATGATTTTAAATAGACAATTGTTCAAATGGTAATAACTATTTGAACTTGCTCAACAAATAGATTTATTTTTTTAAATCTCTTTCTTATTATTTTTTCGAATGTTAATAAATTATTATTAATTTATTCTTAATAAGCTTGTATGAACTGAAACAATTATTTTATGACTAAATAAAATATCAGAACGATTTCAAATAAAAAATTGTTCTAATAGTCTTAACCATTTGAACTGATTCGGTAAACAAATTTATTTTTTAAATCTCTTATTTATTAATTTTTAAAATATTATTAAATTAGTATTATTTTAATCATAATAAGCATATACAAACAAAACAACTACTTTATGATAAAATAAAAAGGTCATAATGATTTGAAATAGATAATTGTTCATATAGTCTTAACTATTTGAATTGGTTCAACAATTAGATTTATTTTTTAATCTTCTTGGTTATTAAGTTTCAAAATATTATGAAATTAGTATTATTTTATTCTAAATAAAATAGTATAAACAGAACCAATTGTTTGATGACAAAATAAAACGTTATAATGATTCGAAATATGTAATTATTCAAATAGAAAAAATTTTTGAAATAGTTTGGCAAACAAATTTATTTTTTAAATCTCTTACTGATTAATTTTCTAAATATTAATAAGTTAGTATTATTTTATTTCAAACAAACTTATATTAACAAAAATAATTGTTTTATGACAAAATAAAAAGTAATAATTATAGACACCCAATTTGGTCTAAGTTCAAATCAATTGGGCTCAGCCCAAATAGGGTAAATTGACCTATTTTTATTTTTATTTTTTATTTATTGTTTTTGGTTATTCTGAATTTTATTATTATTTTATATTTTTTTTTCTAAAAGATAATGAAAAAAAAAAAAGAAAATTTTGCCATAGATTTGGGGAAGGTTGGTAGGTTTGGAATTGGACTAAAAGACTGCTTTTGAATCCCAATCAAAAAAGGAATTAGAATTGATAAAAAAATATTCTAATCAATGCCTATAAATATTGGCTTGAACAGAATAAAAGGGGACACAAAAAACAGAACACAGAAAACATAAACAAAATAAAAGAGGTGTTTGGAATTGCTAAAGCAATTTTAGAGTTTTTTAAAGAATTTTTAAAAATTTTTGGTGATTTGTTTTTGGGAATTTTCTAGAAAAATCTAGATTCCGACGAACTTTCCTACCAAACTTGAATTTTTTGACCAAATTTTCTAGTTTTTGACGTATTTTTCCAATTTTTGGTTAAATATTCAACTGAAAACTGGTTTTCTTAGAAATAGGGAAGAGAAAAGAAGGGAAAAGAGAGAGAAGGAATGGGGCGTCTAAAGAAAATTGAAAGCTTTTGCCTTTTATACCTTCAAAAAACGACGTCGTTTTTTCATTAATAAATCCCAAAGGATCCGTACATTTTGCCATCGAATCAACCCAATCACGATTCGCGTGCCAGTCGACCCTTGGAGCCAAGCTAAGCCGAGCCACTCACCTTTGAACCATGTTTTTGAGCTGTTTTCTTCTCTCAAGTCAAGCCAAATCTTAGCCGCAAGTCGAGCCATTTCCATTTTTTTAGTATTTTTAATTTTAATTTTTTAATTTATATGTTTGTTTATTTTAGGAGTATTTTTGCATGATTTAATTTAATAAAAATGAAATAAAAAAACAATAAATTTTTAGAATAAATATTAATTATCCAATGATGGAATTTATAGAAATTTCAAATGGTAAATTTCTATAAAATTCTTAGGTAAGAAATTTTGTCTAAATTTGTCCCAAATGGTGGAATAATTTAGATAAAGTTTCAATAACAATAATTAATATTTATTTTCAAACAAAAAAAACATAAAAAGATAAAAAATTTTGAAATTAAATACAAATTACCTAAGGATGAGATTCTTAGAAATTTCAAATGGTAAATTTTCTAAGAAATCTCTAGGTGAAAATTTCCCTCTAAATTTAGCTCAAAAGGTGGAATAATTTAGGTGAAATTTCAATACAAATAATTGTATTTTTTTCCATATAAAAAAATTTGGTTGAAAATATGTGATAACTATCCAAGGATGAGATTCTTAGGAATTTCAAATGGTAAATTCGTAAGAAATCTCTAGGTGAGAAATTTTCTCTAAATTTGGCCCAAACGGTGGAATAATTTTGATGAAACTTCAATAAAAGTAATTGTCATATTATTTTCTTTCCAAGAAAAAAAATAATAATAAAAGGAATTTCTAAATAGGCCTAAATGGTGGAGAATTTAGAAATAAAAAAAAAAGAAAATATTTCTAATTTGGCCCAAATGGTGGAATAATTAGATATATTTTCGACCAAAAAATAAAACTAACAAAATTTTTTTTGATGATGGAGCCTATTCAAGGAAAAAATGAAATTCTTGAATACTCTTGAGATGAGAAAATATTTTTAAGAATTCTACCAGATTGATGGAAAAATCTTATAAATTATTTCCAATATTTAACATGAAATTTGAAACCATTAGACTCAAGACCTTAGGATAAATTTGAAATAATATTCGAATGGGCATGTGGGGGACCAAACTCTTGAACCCTGTTCTGGTTTGTAAACCCAAACCTATTCTTTTAGGGACTCTTAGTCAAACTTAGGAGCTCCTTAAGAGGATAGATTCCCTAGTTGGCCAATCACACCTGGTTAAAAAAAATTAGTAGTGACTCTATTTTGTTAAGTCTAGCTATAGATTTATGGATCTATATGTTATGACAGTTTGGCGACTCACTGGGAAGCTATAAAGAGTCAAGCCATAATTTTTGAATTTATCCTATCTTTTGGTCTAATGGTTTTAATGATTTGTGTTTTCTGTTTGCTAACATTTTTTCTATTTTGTCTTGTCTTTTATTTTTGGGGGCATGAACCTATATGTTCCTTCACACACACTATCACATGCATTTGCATTACATGAGCTCTATACGCGAGCTCCATCCCTTTTAGGAGGTAGTAAAGTACCTACACTCTCATGAGATGATAATCTCCGTAATGGCTAGCAAAATACTCCCACTCAAATTGAATTTTTTCCATTAGCAACCTGTGATGGGTAAGGATCGGACTGTCTTACTAGTCTATGATGGGCGATGATGTAAGGAACAATTTGGGAACCTTTAGTGGTCAAAATCTCTTAACCTTGCATATAGTTCACCCCTAAAAGACCAGCCTTAAGATAGAGCCCTTCCTACCCATAAATAGATATAACCTAAAATTAAGACACAAGAAGGAACAGCTTGTTATCTAACCATTTTGTTTGTTTAATTTTATGCATCACAACATTATCATATCATTCTATGCATCATTTCTATCCTCATGTTTTAAGATTATCATATCATTTCATTCTATGCATCATTTTCATGATCATGTTTAACATTATCATTTGCATCATTCTCATATAGGAAATATTTGTTATATATCAGTTATTGATAAATTAGATCTCCCACTTACATCCATGAAAAGCCAAATGCAATCAAAGTTTACATCAGTCCATTATGAGTCTGTTCATCAATTGAAAATCAAGTAAGAGAAAGGTCAAAGAAAATAAAGAGATTGCTTGCCTAAGGATTTTATCTCATCATTGCTCGAGAGAGCTCATCTCTAGCTACAGTAAAATGATCTAGCTAACTTAAGCAGTATCTGGGGATGCATGAGTAGAACAAGGTAAGAGACATTTGAGAATAAATATGAAGACATAGTTTTATTGCTTCAGGTGGATGTAGACAATAATCTGATTAGAGCCATCATTCAATTTTGGGATCCTTCTTATAGATGTTTTATCTTTAATGAAGCAGACATAGTACCCACAATTGAAGAATATATGATCTTACTTCACTTTAATTTGCCAAACCCAGACAAGATCTACTGGTTAAATAAGGTTGGCTATTGTAAAAAGCTAATGCAAATGCTTGGACTTAGTTTGCCTCAAGTCAATGTATGTGTCAAGACAAAATGTGAAAGTAAGGCTGTCCCATGGAGTTTTCTGTGAGATTTCATCTAGGGGCATATAAATGATGATCAAGGATTAGTGGCTATGGCTATAGCTTTATATGGATTGGTAATCTTCCCAAAAGTCATTAGGTATGTCAATGTCGCAGTAATAGACTTCGTTGATCAATTAGCATACCAAGTCAATGCAGCACCAACCATTTTGGCAGAAACCATTCATTCTCTAAACTTTTACCATAGAAATGGTTTGATTCAATGGATGCCAATAGTTGCTTTACGTATGGATGAAAAGTCACATTGAATGCAAAGAAAGTCAGTTCCACAAACCATACTTTCATTCCAGCATCCCCATCAAGGAGTTTTATTGTAGCACATTGCCTTAAACAAAGTCAAAAGAAGAATAGGTTTCCTACTTTTAAGCACTTGATAGTCAAAGGATAGTTTGGAAAGCACCTTGGATGCATCATGACACAATGTTGTATAGTTATAGGGATCAACCATAGGTGTTCTTATTAGGCTTATGGGGTGCTGTTACTTCTGCCCCAACTTTGGTAAGAAGACAATCAAGATGTGAGCAATTCATTCTAAAAACCTATGAACTTAACCAGTGGGAGTTCTTATTCATTGATAAAGGGGTGTATAGAATGGTCAAAAGGATCAAAAATGCATAGAAGCAAACCATCAGGGTTAACCAAGGAAGGATTACTTACGACGTCACCCCAAAAAATAGTGTATGGCATGCAAAGAGGGGAAATGACATTGTGATTCCTAGTGAACAATTAAGGCATCCCCGAAACCCATTGTTTAAAATCATTTGCTTAAAGTGGAAATGGCTAAGAGAAAGCTCTAAATTGATAAAGATGAGTTGGAACAAGAAAATAAACGATTGAAGTTAGAAATGAAAGAGAGTTTAAGGCTTTAAAAGCTAAAAATCTAGAGCCTCATGGAGCTAAAAGATCAGCGGAAAGCTTTATTCAATGATCTAGACATGACACATTTGTCAGTCACACCCGAGTTTGCCCAACTCTTAAAGGAAAATGAATTACTAAAAGCAAAGGTGGAGAAAAAACAAAAGGCCATTGCTACGGTATACAGACATAGCCAAATGTTATAAGAGATAGTGGATCAATGCACAGCACAAGTAAAAGCCTTTTCTGATGAATGCAAGACACAAGCTCAATAGAGTGAGCTATGGAAAGACATGTGCATAGGAAAACAAAGGCATCTAAGGCATTTGTTCAATCAGATATGCATTGTTGTAGATAAAGCATAAAAAATGGAAGCGAAAGTGAAAGGTTTGAAGGCTGTGGTGCAACCAGTAAGAGCTCATGCGTGACAATTGCTTGATTTCCTAGACGAGGCACAAAATCATTACCAGTAAGCTAGGAAATTTATAAGGAACCATTAGAAATAAAGGATGATGTTTAGGACTTTAGAATATTGCTTTGACTTTATTAGGATGTAATTTTGAAATTTTTTCTATCAATAATGGTGATGTGGCAAATATTAGTATATTTGATGCATACATTTGCATATCATACTTAGAACACATAATTTCTAATAATCATATAATTATGATACTCAAGGTTTAAGGATAGCTTCATCTAGTAAAAACCTCACTCATTGATACAACACAAGAGCCAGAGCTAGACAAGTGGAGCAAAAAAACTCTCATCGACTTGAAAAGATAGAAAAGGCATAAAAAAAGATTGAAAATGAGTTGAGTAAGATTCTAGATGCTCTCAACAAGTTAAACAAGGAAAAAGAGATAAAAAAAAAAACAAGCCAACAGGGGCCCTTCATCACATGAGTGACTGACCCTCTATATCCACTCGATTTTGGTCTATCTTAAGCCCAGTCTACATAAAAGGTCCCACCACAATAATTCACATATCTTACATATCTTAGAATGCCATCAGCCTCTAATCTAGGACATTACCACAGCTATGTGAATCCTGTCTTTACTGAAAAGACAGTAAAATCGATTTAAGTTCCTGATCTAGATGAATTGAAAGAAAAAGAGAAAAAAAACACAAAAGTGAAATCTCAGGAAGATTCAAAGATTAGTATGCTAAAATAAAGGTTACGGGCTGTGAAAGGAATTAGTTTTTATGGTTCTATCGATGCTTTTAGGCTTTACTTAGTCCTAGATGTGGTTATTCCTCCAAAGTTCAAAGTATCAAAATTTGAGAAGTATGATGATACAAAGTGCCCAAAGACCCACATTACCATGTATTGTCAGAAAATGGCAGCCCATGTTCACAATGAAAAGCTATTAATGCATTTATTCCAAGATAACCTTACTGGCTCCGTTGCTAGGTGGTATGTCCAGTTAGACAAAACTAACATCCGTTCCTGAAGCAATATGGCTCATGATTTTATCAGTTAATATCAACATATCATGAATTTGGCTCATGATCATTTATCTTTGCAAAATATGGAGAAAAAGGCAAATGAATCTTTTAAAGAATGCGCCCATAGGTAAAGGGATGTAGCCTCTCAAGTGCAACCTCTTCTAACTAAAAAGGAAACTACAGTGCTATTTGTCAGCACTATGAAATCTTCCTATTATGAAAAGATGATAGGAAATGCAATAAAAAATTTCATCAATATAGTGATCTCTGGTGAAATTATTGAGAGTGCCATTAAGAATGACAAGTTAGAAGAAAGGGAGCCATTCACTAAAAGAGCCCTGAAAAAGAAAAAGATTGAAACTGAAGCTATGAGCTTTGATAAACAACAGTTCAGGGGTCATCGACCCTACATACCATAGGGTTACTCCTTAAATTATTCCATTGTGAATAATGCTTTTTCGTATCTATACCAACCAAACCCACGACCATCCTACCCTTAGACTTATCAACCCTTTTTCAAGCCTCTGGCTGCCAAATACAATTCCAATGTTCAACCTCTTTCAAGACCTTAAACTCATCCTATTAGCCAAATAGATGGTTCATGAGAGTAATGAACTACTTGTGAAAACCTGTATTCGATCCAATCCTCATGGCTTATACGGAGTTATACCGTGAGCTCTACAATAATCATCTAATTATTCTTAATTGAGTAGAGCCACCTAAGCCACCATACCCCAAATGGTATGATCCTATAATCCATTATGATTATCATTATAGGATTGTTGGTCATTCCATAGAGAACTGTACTGCCCTGAAGCATAAAGTACAACAATTGATCAAGGATGAAATGATCAATTTTGATACAGGAAGGATAACTACACGAAACATTAGTGGTAATCCTTTACCAAATCATAATGTGAATGCTCTAGGTGAGGAACGGGATTGTCAACTGAAAAAGAAAGTGGCAAAAATTAAAACCCCTTTCAACCAGCTACTTGATGCTTTATGAAAAATTGATATGATACAACTAGTCAATCCATATACTTATCATTGAGCATATATAATAGGTGAAAACTATAAATACCATAGTGGGGCATCTGGTCACTCTATTGAAACCTATGAGCAATTTCGTTAAGAAGTACAAAAGCTCATGGATTCATACCAGATTGAATTTTATAAAGAAAAGGAAGATTCAAAGAATGCTGAAATGTCTATGACTGACCAGCCACCCAAACTATTTTTAAAGCTATTAACAATTTTCTATTAGGATAGGCCAAAATCAACCATAGACAAGCTCACTCCTAGGCCAATAACCTTTAAAGTCCTTGCTCTATTCCCTTATAAGAGCAATAGGGCTGTGCCATGAAAATATGACTGTGACACAATAGTCCAAGGGTAAGAAGAGAATGTCTCTAAGCTTGATGCTGCCAATATAACTGGTGTGGGGGACATTACCTGAAGTGAAAGATGCTATACTCCAGAAATATTGGAGAAAGCTAGAAAAGAAAAGGCCAAGGTAGGCAAAGAACGGAATAACCCAAAAGTGATACCTGAAGAGGATTACCCAAAGCCAGTGTAAAAAAAAAAAGCTTGTGAAATCTTAAAACTGATAAAATATAGTGAATATTCAGTGGTGGAACAATTAAATAAGATGCCGACATGAATCTCATTTTATCACTATTATTGAATTCGAAACCACACAGAATACCTTTCTGAAAGTGTTGAACCAAACATATGTTGCACATAATGTATCTGTTGAGTATGTCAACCACTTAATTGGAAATCTGGTCATGCCAAACTACATTTTATTTAGTGATGATGAGATTTTTGTAGAAGGAAAGGGAAGCACTAAGGCTTTGCATATCACTATCAAGTGCAAGAGCCATATTATGGCTAAGGTCCTCATCGACAATAACTCTGCTATTAATGTCATGCCTATGTCAACTTTGGCAAGGCTACCTATTAATTACTCACATATAAAAGATAGCCAAATGGTTGTCCGAGCATTCGATGGGATCGGATGAGAAGTTTGAGAGATATAGAGATGCTTTGGCAAATTGGGCCATGCACTTTCAATGTAAAATTTCAAGTAATGGATATCTGCCAATCTTATAGTTGTTTACTGGGAAAGCCATAGATTCACATGGCAGGGGCTGGTCTTTCTACACTACACCAAAAGATTAAGTTTAATGTGGAAGGTTAATTGGTGGTAATGTTTGGGAAAGAAGACATGCTAGTAACTCAACTATTGAATACTCCATATATAAAAGCTGCTAAAAAAGTAATAAAATGTTCTTACAGGTTATTTAAGTTAGTCAACTCTGTAGGTCAAAGACCCAAAAGCCAACAATGTTCAAAGATAGTAATGTGTCAGGTCATCAATAAAGGCTAGTTCCTGAAGTAAGACTAGGTAAAAATTTACAAGAGATAAAAGAGCCTTTAGCAATGATGGACAACCAGGAAAGACTAGGTCTTGGTTATGAAACAGAATACTGTGAAATTAGGGGAAGACAAGCCAATAAGGCAACAATGATCATCCCACACTTATATGAGACCTTCAAGCCTAGAGGATTCATGTACTCAGATGCAGAAAAAGGGTCTGAACTAAGCATGGATGAGACATTTGTTGAGTTGTCCATCCATGTGATTAAAGATGAAAGTGGCTATGAATAGGAAATGTGGGTTCATCTTTGTCCATCAAATTATGAGCTAAACAATTGGAGCATTATTGAAATGCTTGCTATCCTTAATAATGATTCAATGTAATTGAACATCCCAATAGCTTATGTTCAAGGCCTTGGGGTGGTCTTTTTTATTTGGGCCATTTATCTATTATTATTTTAATAATAAAATTAAGAAGGATGCATTTCATTAATTTTTTTAGTACTTTTTTCATTTTTCATTTTTTCATTCTTCTTATACATTTTGCCAACATATCCCATTTCATTCAATTTCAGGTCCTTAAATGAATAGGAAAATCATCATGATAACGATTAAGGGGTTAATTTTGAAAAATCAATTAACACTGATGCATTTGATAATGAAGATGATTTTGAAGAATATGGTATTCCTCTGGACCTAATGAAATTGATTGAGAAAGATAGTAAACTGATTGAGCCTTATCAGGAAACAACTGAATTGGTGAATTTAGGAGATGAAGAGAATAAGAAGGAGATTAAAATTGGCATGTCACTCTCATCGATAAAAACAACAATGATTGGAAAATTTACTTTGGGAATTCGTAGATGTGTTTGCTTGGTCTTATCAAAATATACTTGAGCTCAATACAAAAATAGTAGAACACAAACTACCTTTGAAGCCAAAATGTAAGCCAGTCCAATAGAAACTAAGGGGAATAAAGCCTAAAATGCTGCTAAAGATAAAAAAAAAGGTGATAAAATAGTTTGATGTAGGTTTCTTACAACTGGCCATGTATCCAGAATGGGTAGCCAATATTGCACCAATTCCTAAAAAGGATGGAAAGGTGTAAATGTACTTAGATTATCGTGATTTGAATAAGGCTACCCCAAAGGATAACTTTTCTTTGCCTCATATTGATACGTTGGTAGATAACACGACCAAACATTCAATGTTCTTCTTTATGGATGGGTTTTCAAGGTATAACTAAATAAAAATAGCTGAAGACGACATGGAAAAGATCACTTTCATGACTATATAGGGAACATTTTGCTATAAAGTCATACCCTTTGGTTTAAAGAATGCTAGGGTAATATACCAAAGAGCCATGGTGATGCTCTTTCATGACATGATGCACAGAGAAATTAAGGTGTATGTAGATATATAATTACGAAATCTTGAAAAGGTGAAGATCATGTCACCAACCTCAAAAAACTATTTGAGAGGTTGAAAAAATTCCAACTCAAGTTGAACCTAGCTAAGTGCATTTTCAGGAAAAGATCAAGGAAGTTGCTAAGCTTTGTGGACAGTGAAAGAAGGATTAAGGTCGATCCAGATAAAATATGGGCCATTCAAAATTTGTCACCTCCAAGCACACCAAAAGAAGTTTAAGGTTTTCTAGGTAGATTGAACTATATTTCTCGGTTCATCTCTAAGCTTACCTACAAATGTGATCCCATATTTAAACTTCTTTCAAAAAATAACCCTGGAGAATGAAATGAGAAATGCCAAATGGCTTTTGATAAAATTAAGTAATACTTGTCAAATCCTTCAGTATTGGTACCACCTATTCTAAGAAAACTTTTAATTTTATATTAGATGGTATGCGAGAATTCAATAGGTGTGTGCTGGAGTACCAAGATGAGTCTAGCCGAAAGGAGAGAGCTATTTACTATCTAAGTAAAAAATTCATAGAATATGAATCCAAGTATTCCTCTTTGGAGAAAATATGTTGTGCATTAGCTTGGACTGCCAAAAGACTCAGACAATACATGCTCTATCATACCACCTGGCTCATAGTAAAACTGGATCCAATTAAATACATCTTTGAAAAGTCCTCTCTGTTTGAAAGAATTGCTAGATGGCAAGTAATACTCTCGAGTATGATATCATATATGTGGGCCAAAAAATAATAAAAGAGAGTGCCATAGCTGAGTTTCTCTTAGATCGTGTTGCTGAGGATTATGAGCCGATAAGATTGGAATTTTTTTATAAAGATTTAATGACTGTTTCCCAATTGGAAAAGGAAAGGCGTGAAAAGAACCATTGGAAGATGTATTTTGATGGAGCTACCAATGCCTTGGGACATGGAATTGGGGCAATCTTGATTTTTCTAGAAGAGCAATATTATTCTATAATAGCAAAATTGAATTTCAATTATACAAATAACATCGTTGAGTATGAGGCATGCGTCATGGGTCTACAAGCTATTTTAGACAAAAAAGTTAAAGCATTAAAAGTGTTTGAAGACTCTGATCTAGTTATATATTAGTTGAAAGGAGAATAAAAGATGAAAGATTCAAAACTCATCTCATATCATAAGTATATCCTAGAGTTGATCAAGCAATTTGAAGATATTCAGTTTGATCATTTACCTTATAAGAAGAATTTGATTATCGATGCCTTGGCTACTTTAGCAGTAATGGTTTGAATTAATGATAGCATTGACATTCAGCCTATCAAGTTAGATGTCAAGGACATGTCAGCTCACTACTTTAATGTAGAATATAAGAAAGATGGGAAGCCTTAGTATTATGATATCTTACAGTATATTAAGAACCAACAATACCTTACCTAGGTAATTAAAAATGATAAAAGGGTCATCCAAAGACTAGCTATAAGTTTCTTCTTAGATGGAGATGTTCTCTATAAAAGAAGCCATGACCAAGTATTGTTTAGGTGTGTAAGTAAGGTCGAGGCTAAGAAAATTATTGAAAAGATACATGATGGAATCTGTGGGGGCACATCCAATAAACATATGATAGCGAGATAGATCATGAGAGCAGGGTACTATTGGTTAACGATGGAGAGAGTGATGGCATTGATATGCTCAAAAATATCATAAATACCAGATTTATGATAATAAGATTCATGCTTCACCATCTACTTTACATGTTTTGGCACCATCCTTGTTATTTTTTATGTGGGGCATGGACGTCATTAGTCCTATTACCCCAAAAGCTTTAATGGGCATAGGTTTATTTTCATGATGATAGCTTACTTCATGAAATGGGTGGAAGCAGCGTCATTTGGAAACGTAACATGATCTGTGGTCTGCAAGTTCATAAAGAGGGAAATCATTTGTAAATATGAACTTTCAGAAAGAATTATTTCAAATAATACCAAAAATTTAAATAACAAGATGATGCAAGAAGTATGTGCTCAGTTCAAGATCAAGCACCATAATTCAGCACCATACCATCCGAAAATAAATGGGGCAGTTGAGGCAGCAAACAAGAATATAAAAAGAATTCTTGAAAAGATGGCCGAGACCTATAAAAACTGGCATGAGAAGTTGCCATTTGCACTACATGCATATTGAACATCGGTACATACCTCTACTAGGGCAACCTTATTTTTTTTTAGTTTATGGGATAGAAGCGTACTGTCAGTGGAAGTAGAGATCCCATCCTTGAGGGTTCTGAAGGAAGTTGAGCTAAAAGAGGTTGAATGGATTCGAGAGCACTATGAACAGTTAAATCTCATTAAGAAAAAGAGATTGACAGCATTATGCCATGGTTAGCTATATTAAAGAAGAATGATGAAGGCTCATGATAAAAAGGTTCGACCTCATTGTTTTCGGGAAAAGAAGTTGGTCTTGAAAAGAATTCTTCCAAGTCAGCACAATAATAGAGGAAAATAAACTTTGAATTGGGAAGGGCCATATATCATGAAATGAGCTTTCTCTGGTGGACCGTTGATATTAGCTGAGATGGATAGAAATGATCTACCTTATCCTATAAATTTTGATGTTGTGAAGAAGTATTATGCTTGAGAAAAAAGGAAAAAAAAGAAAAGAAAAACAAAGAGAGAAAAGAAAAAAGAAAAAAATGAGAGAAAAATGAAAAATAAAAAAAAAGAAGACTCAAAGTGAAAACCCCAAAAGGGTGATTTGAGGTAAAAATGGGTTTATCTAAGTTGAAAACCTTATAAGGTAGCTTAGATAAAGAAAATACAGCATCGAATTTGAAAATTCATTGGCAAAGAGGCTAGCATATTCTGAGGAGCTCTAAGTTGTTGAGTGCATTGGGTGGTTGAATTTTTTGAAAAAAACTTTAAGATATGTTATCATGATTGTCTGATTATTTATTTTTGGGCTTTGTCCCCATACCTATTTTTGTAATTCTTTTTTTTCCAACTGGCCAAAGTTTACCACATTCTTGTTAATAAAAGACATTCCATTTCATTCTTTGTGTGTCTCTTCTATTGATTATTTCTTAGCCATTCTTACTCTTTTCTCTTCAATACCTTACAATGGAGGAAATGTGTGAATGCATTCTTGCTTTTTAAGATTGAAAAATGATTGATAAATGAATAATAGCATGAAAGATTTTTACATTGCATTGGAAAGGTTGAGAGTGATAAAGGCAAATTTGAAATGTTCAGTTTCCGATAAGGATATTGAATTTGGAAAGAGATTTCTTGAAAAAGAGAAGATGAGAATTAAATGAGAAAAATGATTGAGACTTACATTGATTTGGCCCTAGTACTTGAAGATTGAGGGGGTTTAGGGTCGAAGAAAAGAGCTTGAGAAACCTGAGTACCACAATTAAATGAGAATTAATTAATTAGCATTTGCATAGCATGCAATGCATTTTTAAATGTCTAGTCCATAGCATACACTGCATTTGAAAAGGTTTAGTGTAGGGATGTTCGAAGATCCCACGTAAAGAAGATAAATGTGAAAACTTTTTGATGAAAGAGTTTCAAATTCTCAATTAAGAAAAAGCTTGTGAGGTAAGATTTTAATCCTTGAAAAAGGATATTTTTCAATATTAGGAATGATTTGTAAGACCTTTGGGCATAATCTCTTAAAATTCTTTTAGACACGATCTATAACTCATTTGGACATGATTGTCAATAAGCATTTTATTTTTCCAAAGTTGTGGTTGCCATTATTTAGAAGAGAATTTTATTTTCCAAAGATGTGGTTGCCTCTATTTAGAGGAGCGTTTTATTTTTCAAATTTGTGGTTGCCTCTATTTAGAGGAGCATTTTATTTTCCAAAGTTGTGGTTGCCTCTATTTAAAGGTGCATTTTATTTTTCCAAAGTTGTGTTGCCTCTACTTAGAGGAGCAATTTATTTTTTCATAGTTATGTTGCCTCTTTGTAGAGGAGTAATTTATTTTTCCAAATTTGTGTAATTTATTTTTCCAAAGTTGTTTTGCCTCTATTTAGAAAAGCTTTGTTTACTTAAAAAAAAAAAAAGAAGCACGAATTTGGTGGGATGATCACGTGCAGGGTGTTTACATCTTTATGCAATTCATGTTGCTTAAGAAATGCACAGAGAGGGGCAGATGTAGACACCCAATTTGGTCCAGGCCAGGATCAATTGGGCCTGGCCCAAATGGGGTAAATTGACCCATTTTTATTTATTTATTTATTATTTTTTGTTATTCTAAATTTTATTATTATTTTATATTTTTTTTTCTTCTAAAAGAAAATGAAAAAACAAAATAAAAAATTTTGTCATGGATTTGGGAAAGGTTGGCAGGTTTGGAATTGGACTAAAAGACTATTTCTAAGTCCAATCAAAAAAGGAATCAAAATTGATCATAAATTCTTCTGATCAATGCCTATAAATATAAGCTTGAACAGAACAAAAGGGGACACGAAAAATAGAACACAGAAAATAAAAACAAAAGAAAAGAGGTGTTTGGAAGGGCTAAAGTAATTTTATACTTTTTTTAGGAATTTTTAGAATTTTGGCAATTTTTTTTCTAGGAATTTTTTTAAAAAATCCAGATTCCGATGAACTTTCTGACTAAACTTGATTTTTTCAGCCAAAATTTTCAATTTTTGATGTATTTTTTTAGTTTTTGATTAAATATTCAATCGAAAATTAGGTTTTCTTAGAAAGAGGGAAGAGAAAAGAAGGGAAAAGAAAGAGAAGGAACAGAGGCATCTAAAGAAAATCGAAAGCTTTTGCCTTTTATAGCTTTGAAAAATGATGTCATTTTGTTATTAATAAATCCCAGAGGATCCGCACATTTTGCAGTTGGACCAACCCGATCCGATCACGACCCACGTTTGACTCGCGTGCCAGTCGACCCTTGGAGCCGAGCTGAGCTGCTCACCTTTGAGCCATGTTTTCGAGCCATTTTTCTCTCTCAACTTGAGCTAAATCTCAGCTACAAGTCAAGTCATTTCCATTTTTTTGGTATTTTTAATTTTAATTTTTTTAATTAATTTTTTATTTATGTGTTTGTTTATTTTAGGAGTATTTTTGCATGATTTAATTTAATAAAAATAAAATTAAAAAAGCAATAAATTTTTAGAATAAATATTAATTATCCAATGATAGAATTTATAGAAATTTCAAACGGCAAATTTTTATAAAATTCTTAAGTGAGAAATTTTGTCTAATTTTGTCTAAATTTGTCCCATATGGTGAAATAATTTAGATAAAGTTTCAATAACAATAATTAATATTTATTTTCAAACAAAAAAAAACATAAAAATATAAAAAATTTTGGAATTAAATACAAATTACCTAATGATGAGATTCTTAGAAATTTCAAATGGTAAATTTCTAAGAAATCTCTATGTGAGAAATTTCCTCTAAATTTAGCCCAAATGGTGGAATAATTTAGATGAAATTTCAATACAAGTAATTGTATTTTTTTTCCAAATAAAAATATTTGGTTGAAAATATGTGATAATTATTCAAAGATGAGATTATTAGGAATTTCAAATGGTAAATTCCTAAGAAATCTCCAGGTGAGAAATTTTCTCTAAATTCGGCCAAATGGTGGAATAATTTAGATGAAATTTCAATAAAAGTAATTATCATATTATTTTCTTTCCAAGAAAAAAAATAATAATAAAAGGAATTTCTAAATAGGCCCAAATGGTGGAGAATTTAAAAATTAAAAAAAAAAAGAAAATATTTCTAATTTGGCCTAAATGGTGGAATAATTAGATATATTTTCAACCAAAAAATAAAACTAACAAAATTTTTTTTGACGACAGAGCCTCTTCAAGGAAACAAACGAAATTCTTGAATACTCTTAAGGTGAGAAAATATTTTTAAGAATTCTACCAGATTGATGGAAGAATCTTATAAATTATTTCCAATATTTAACATGAAATTTGAAACCATTAGACACAAGACCTTAGGATAAATTTGAAATAATATGGTACCATCGGCATATGGGAGTGCTATAACCTTCCTCACATGTAACAGAACTCCTGAACCCTATTTTAGTTTGTAAACCTGAACCTATTCTTTTAGGGACCCTTAGTCAAGCTTAGGAGCTCCTTAAGAGGATAGATTCCCTAGGTTGCCAGTCACACCTGGTTAAAAAATATTGGTGGCAACTCCATTTTGTTACGTCTAGCTATAGATTTACGGATCTGTATGTTATGATAATAATGATTTGAAATAGATAATTGTTCAAATAGTTATAATTATTTGAACTAGTTCGATAAATAGAATTATTTTCTAAATTTCTTACTTATAAATTTTTGAAATATTAATAAATTAGTTTTATTCTATTCCAAATACACTTGTTTGAATTGAAACAATTATTTTATGACAAAACAAAAGGTCATAACAATTTCAAATAAAAAATGTTAATAATTAGTATTATTTTATTCCAAATAAGCTTATATAAATTAAAACAATTATTATTTGACTAAACAAAAGGTCAAAACAACTTGAAATAGATAATTATTCTGATAGTCTTAACTGTTTGAATTAGTTCAGCAAACACATTTATTTTTTAAATCTCTTATTAATTTTTGAAATATTATTACATTAGTATTATTTTTATCCAAATAAGCTTTGATGATCAGAAACAATTATTTTATGAGAAAACAAAGATCATAATGATTTGATATTAATATTTGTTCAAATAGTCATAACTACTTGAACTGGTTCAAAAAATAGTTTTAGCTTTTAAATCTCTTGCTTATTAATTTTTGAAATATTACTAAAGTAGCATTATTTTATTTTGAATAATCTTGTATTAATTCAAATAATTATTTTATTACAAAATAAAAGGTCAGAATGATTTGAAATATATAATTATTTTAACAGTCTTAATTATTTGAACTGGTGCAGAAAACTTATTTATTTTTTAAATCTCTTATTTATTAATTTTTGAAATATTATTAAATTAGTATTATTTTAACCTGAATACACTTTTATGAAAAAAAAAACAATTCTTTTATGACAAAATAAAGATCATAATGATTTGAGATAGATAATTGTTTAAATAGTCATAACTATTTAAACTATTTTGGTAAATATATTTAGTTTTTAGATTTCTTATTAGTTTTCAAAATATTAGTAGATCAGTATTATTTAATTCTGAATAATTTTACATGAATAGAAACAATTGTTTTATAACAAAACAGAAGGTCATAACAATTTGAAATTGATAATTGTTCAAAATGGACAAGACTATTTCAACTTGTTTTGTAAACAAATTTATTTTTTAAATCTCTTTCTTATTAATTTTTAGAATATTAATAAATTAGTATTATTTTATTCTAAATAAACTTTTATGAATAAAAACAATTGTTTTATGACAAAACAAAATATTGTAACTATTTGAAATAAATAATTGTTAAACAGTCATAACTATTTAAATTTGCTTGGTAAACAGATTTATTTTTTTAATCTTTTACTTATTAATTTTTGGAATAATAATAAATTAGTATTATTTATTTCAAATCTGCTTGTATGAACAAAAAACCAATTGGTTGTATGACAAAAACAAAGAGCCATAACTTATTTTGAAATAGATAATTATTCAAATAGTAATAACTGTTTGAACATGCTTAGAAAATAGATTTACTTTTTAAATTTATACTTATTCATTTTTGAAATATTAATAAATTTATATTATTTCATTCAATAAGCTTCTATGAACAAAAACAATTATTTTATGACAAAACAAAAGGTCATAATAATTTGAAATAGATAATTGTTCAAATAGTCATAACTATTTGAACTTGTTTGGTAAATAGATTTATTTTTTAAATCTCTTACTCATTAATTTTTGGAATATTAATAAATTAGTATTATTTTATTTTGAATAAACCTATATGAATTGATACAATTATTTTTTGACGAAACAAAGGGTGATAACGATTTAAAATAAATAATTATTTAAATAGTTTTCATTATTTGAACTTGTTTGGTAAACATATTTATTTTTGAAATCTTTTACTTATTAATTGTCTAAAATTAATAAATAAATATTATTTTAATCCTAATAAACTTGTATGAGCAAAAACAATTGTTTTATGACAAAAAAATGTCATAATGAGTTGAAATAAATAATTATTCAAACAGTCATAACTATTTAAACTTATTTGGTAAACAGATTTATGTTTTTAAAGCTTTTACATATTAATTTTTGAATATTAATAAATTTGTATTATTTTAATTGAAATAAGCTTGCATGAATAGAAAAAACTGTTTTATGACAAAACAAAAGGTTATAGCAATTTAAGATATGTAATTGTTCAAATAGTCATAACTATTTGAACTTATTCGATAGATAGATTTAGTTTTTAAATCTTTTATTTATTAATTTTTGGAATATTAAGAAACTAAAATTATGTTATTTCGAATAAGCTTGTACGAACAAAAAAATTTGTTTTGTGACAAAATAAAAGGTCATAACAATTTGAAATAGATAATTGTTCAAATAGTTATAACTATTTGTACTGTTCAGGCCAACAAATTCATTTTTTAAATCTGTTACACATTAATTTTTAGAATATTAATAAATTTGTATTACTTTATTCCAAGTAAGATTTTATCAATAGAAACAATTATTTTATGACAAAATAAAATGTCATAACGATATGAAATAAATAGTTATTCAAATTGTTATAACTAATTGAACTAGTTTGGTAAACAAATTTATTTTTTAAATCTCCTATTAATTTTTGAAATATTAATAAATCAATATAATTTTATTTTGAACAAACTTATATGAACAAAAACATTTGTTTTATGACAAAACAAAATGACATAACAATTTGAAATAGATAATTATTTGTATAGCCTTAACTATTTGAATTGGTTTAGCAAACAAATTTATTTTTTAAATCTCTTAGTTATTAGTTTTTATAATATTATTAGATTAGTATTATTTTATTTCAAATAAGCTTGTGTGAACATAAATAATTATTTTATGACAAAACAAAAGATTATAATGACTTGAAATATATAATTATTCAAATAATCATAATTATTTAAACTGGTTTGATAAACAGATAATCTCCTACTTATTAATTTTTTAAATATTAATAAATTAGTATTAGTTTATTTTGAATAGGCTTGTATGATGAAAACCAATTGTTTTATGATAGAACAAAAGTTCAAAATGATTTCAAATAGATAATTGTTCAAATGTCTATAACTATTTGAATTGATTCAATAAATTGATTTATTTTTTAAATCTCCAACTTCTCAATTTTTGAAATATTAATAAAGTAATATTATTTTATTTTGGATAAGCTTTTATAAAATGAAACAATTGCTTTATGATAAAACAAAAAGTCATAATGATTTAAAATAGATAATTGTTCAAGTAGTTATAACTATTTGAACTTATTTGATAAATAGATTTATTTTTTTAAATTCTTTCCTTATTAATTTTTTTGAATAGTATTATTTTGTTTTGAATAAGCATGTATGAACTGAAACAATTATTTTATGACTAAACAAAAGGTTAGAATGATTTGAAATAGATAATTGTTCTAATAGTATTAATTATTTGAACTGGTTCGATAAATATATTTATTTTTTAAATCTATTACTTATTAATTTTTAGAATATTATTAGTTTAGCAATATTTTACACCGAATAAGTTTGTACGAATAGGAATAATTATTTTATGATAAAACAAAGATCATTCCGATTTGAGATAGATAATTGTTCAAATAGTCATAACTATTTGAATTGGTCTGGTATAGATTTAGTTCTTAAATCTCTTATTAATTTTCAAAATATTAATAAATTAGTATTATTTTATTCTAAATAATTTTGTATGAATAGAAACAATTGATTTATAATAAAACAAAATGTCATAATAGTTTGAAAAATATAATAGTTCAAATTGACATGATTATTTGAACTTATTCAGTAAATATTTTATTTTTTAATCTCCAACTTATTAATTTTTAGAATATTAATAAATTAGTATTATTTTATTTTAAATAAACTTATATGAATAGAAACTATTGTTTTATGACAAAATAAAAGATCATAATGATTTGAAATAAATAATTATTTAAATAGTCATAACTATTTGAACTCGCTTGGTAAATAGATTTATTTTTTTAAATCATTTACTTATTAAATTTTGGAATTTTATTAAATTAGTATTATTTTATTCTAAATAAGCTTTTATGAATAGAAACAATTGGTTTATGACAAAACAAAAGATCATAATGATTTGAAATAGATAATTGTTCAAATAGTTATAACTATTTGAACATGTTTAGAAAACATATTTATTTTTTAAATTTTTACTTATTAATCTTTGGAATATTAGTAAAGTTATATTATTTTCTTCGAAATAAGCTTGTATGATTGTTTTATAACAAACCAAAAGGTCATAATGATTTGAAATAGATAATTTTTCAAATAGTTATTACTATTTGAACTTGTTTAGTAAACATATTTATTTTTTAAATCTTTTACTTATTAATTGTTGAAATATTAATAAATTAATATTATTTTAATATAAATAAACTTGTATGAACAAAAATAATTGTTTTATGACAAAACAAAAAGTGATAATGATTTGAAATAAATAATTATTCAAATAGTCATAACTATTTGAAATTATTTGGTAAACAAATTTGAAATAAGCTTGAATGAATAGAAAAAATTGTTTTATGACAAAACAAAAGGTTATAACAATTTGAAATAGATAATTGTTCCAATAACCATAATTATTTAAATTTGTTTAGTAAACATATTCATTTTTTAAATCTCTTACTTATTAATTTTTAGAATATTAATAAATTAAAATTATGTTATTTCGAATAAGCTTCTACGAACAAAAACAATTGTTTTGTGACAAAACGAAAGGTTATAATGAATTAAAATACATAATTGTTCAAACAGTCATAACTATTTGCATTAGTCAGGCTAAAAAATACATTTTGTAAATTCGTTACTTATTAATTTTTAGAATATTAATAAATTAGCTTTACTTTATTCCAAATTAAATTGTATGATCAAAAACAAATGTCCAATGATAAAGCAAATGGCCATAATAATTTGAAATAAATAATTGTTCAAATAGTTATAACTAATTGAACTAGTTTGGCAAACAAATTTATGTTTTAAATCTCTTACTTATTAATTTTTAAAATATTAATAAATTAATATTATTTTATTCTAAACAAACTTATATGAAAAAAAAGCATTTGTTTTATGACAAAACAAAAGGTAATAACAACTTGAGATAGATAATTGTTCAAATAGTCATAATTATTTGAATTCATTCAACAAACAAAATTATTATGACTTTTTGTTTTGTCATAAAATAATTGTTTGTGTTCATACAAGCTTATTCGGATTAAAATAATATTAATGGATTAATATTTCTAAAATTAATAAGCAAACGATTTAAAAAATAAATATTTTTACCAAACAAGTTCAAATAGTCATGACTATTTAAATAATTATCTATTTCAAATCACTGTGACCTTCTGTTTTGTAATAAAACAATTTTTTTAGTTAATATAAGCTTATTTGAAATAAAATAATACTAATTTATTATTATCTAAAAAATTAATGAGTAAGAGAACTAAAAATATAAATCCGTTTATTGAACAAGTTCAAAAAGTTATGACTATCTATACAATTAACTATTTCAAAACATTATGACTATTTGTTTTTGTCATGAAACAGTTGGTTCTGTTCATGCAAGCTTATTTCAAATAATATAATATACATTTATTAAAATTTCAAAAATTAATAAATAAAAATTTTAAAAATAAATCTGTTTCTTGAACATGTTCAAATGGTTATGGCTATTTGAATAATTATCTATTTCAAATTGTTTTGACCTTTTGTTCTGTCATAAACTAATTGTTTTTGTTCATAAAAGCGTATTTAGAATAAAATAATATTAATTTATTAAAATTTCAAAAATTAATAAGTAAAATATTTTAAAAAATAAATCTGTTTATCAAGCGAGTTCAAATAGATATGACTATTTAAGTAATTATTTATTTCAAATCATTATTTATTTGAACAGTTATTTATTTCAAATCATTATGTTATTTTGTTTTGTCATAAAACAATTGTTTCTATTCATGCAAGTTTATTTGGAATAAAATAATACTAATTTATTAATATTCTAAAAATTAATAAATTAGAGATTTAAAAAAATAAATCTGTTTATCGAATAAATTCAAATAGTCATGTCCATTTAAACTATTATCTGTTTCAAATTATTATGAGATTTTGTTTTGTTGTAAAACAATCGTTTCTATTCATACAAAATTATTTAGAATAAAATAACACCAATTTATTACTATTTCAAAAATTAATAAAGATTAAAAAAAATGTGCTTGTCGAACCAGTTTATATAGTTAAGACTATTAGAATAATAATCTATTTCAAATTGTTCTAACTTTTTGTTTAGTAAAAAAATAATTGTTTTAGTTCATACATGCTTATTTGAAATATAATAATGCTAATTTATTAACGTTCAAAAAATTAATAAGCAAGAAAATAAAAAAAACAAATTTGTTTACTAAATAAGTTCAAATAGTTATAACTATTTGAACAATTATTTATTTAAAATCATTATGACCTTTTATTTTATCATAAAATAATTGTTTTAGTTTATAAAAGTTTATCTAAAATAAAATAATATTACTTTATTAATATTTCAAAATTTGATAAGTTAGAGATTTAAAAATAAATCAGTTTATCAAATTAGTTCAAATAATTATGGCCATTTAAACAATTATCTATTTTAAATCATTATAAATTTTTTTTATCATAAAACAATTTTTTTTCATCATACAAGCCTATTCGAAATAAAATAATACTAATTTGCTAATATGTCAAAAATTAATAAGTAAAAGATTTAAAACATTAATCTGTTTATCGAACTAATTCAAATAATTATGACTATTTGAACAATTATATATTTCAAATTGTTATAACCTTTTGTTATCTCATAAAATAATTATTTCTGTTCACACAAGTTTATTCAGAATAAAATAATACTAATGTAATAATATTCTAAAAATTAATATCTAAGAGATTTAAAAAATAAATTTGTTTGCCGAACTAACTCAAATAGTTAAGGTTATATGAACAATTCTTTATTTCAAATAGTTATGACCTTCTGTTTTGTCGTAAAATAATTTTTCAGTTCTTAGTAACTTATTCAAAATAAAACAAAAAAAATTATTAATATTTAAAAAATTAGTTAGTAATAAATTCAAAAAATAATATTGTTTGTCAAACCAATTCAAATAATTATGACCATTTAAACAATTATCTATTTCAAATTGTTATGACCTTCTATTTTATTATAAAACAAATGTTTTTGTTCATATAAGTTTGTTTGGAATAAAATAATATTAATTTATTAATATTTTGAAAATTAAGAAGTAAAAAATTTTAAAAATAAATCTATTTACTAAACCAGTTTAATTAGTTATAACTATTTCAACAATTCTTTATTTCGAATCATTATGACCATTTGATTTATCATAAAACAATCATTTATGTTCATACAGTCTTATTCAGAATAAAGTAATGCTAATTT
Source organism: Durio zibethinus (assembly GCF_002303985.1). Next base: position 8,551,643 of record NW_019168492.1, on the reverse strand, counting down.
ATTAATATTATAAAAATCAATAAGTAACGAATTTAAAAAATGAATTTGTTGGCCTAACTAGTGCAAGTAGTTATGACTGTTTGAACAATTATCTATTTCAAATAGTTATGACTTTTTGTTTTATAACAAAACAATTGTTTCTGTTAATATAAGCTTATTCGAAACAACATAATTCTAATTTATTAATATTCTAAAAATTAATAACTTAGAGATTTAAAAAATGAATCTTTTTACCGAATAAGTACAAATGTTATGACTATTTGAACAATTATCTATTTCAAATCGCTATAACCTTTTGTTTTGTCATAAAACAATTTTTTCTATTCATACATGCTTATTTCAAATAAAATTATACAAATTTATTAATATTCAAATAATCAAAAGGTAAAAGATTTAAAAAATAATCTGTTTACTAAATAAGTTCAAATAGTTATGACTATTTGAACAATTAGTTATTTCAAATTGTTATGACCATTTGTTTTGTTATAAAACAATTGTTTTTGTTCATACAAGCTTATTCATATTAAAATAATATTAATTTATTAATATTTCAAAAATTAATAAGTAAAAGATTTTAAAATAAATATACTTACTGAACAAGTTCAAATAGTCATAACTATTTGAATAATTATCTATTTCAAATTGTTATGACCTTTTGTTTTGTCATAAAACAATTGTATTAATTCATATAGGCTTATTTGAAATAAAATATTACTAATTTATTAATATTTTAAAAATTAATTAGTAAGAGATTTTAAAAAATGAATTTGTTTACTGTAGAAGTTCAAATAGTTATGACAATTTGAACAATTATCTATTTCAAATCATTATGATGCTTTGTTTTATCATAAAATAATTGTTTTTACTCATACAAGCTTATTTCAAATAAAATAATATAAATTTATTAATATTCTAAAATTTAATAAGTGAAAATTTAAAAAATAAATTTGTTTTTTAAACATGTTCAAATAATTATGACTATTTGAACAATTATTTATTTCAAATAGTTATGACGTTTTGTTTTGTGATAAACTAATTGTTGCTATTCATAAAAGTTTTATTCAAAATAAAATAATACTAATTTATTAATATTCCAAAAATTAATAAGTAAAATATTTAAAAAATATATCTGTTTATTAAGTAAGCTCAAATAGTTATGACTGTTTGAATAAAATTTTTTATTTCAAATAGTTATGATCTTTTGTTTTGTCATAAAATAATTATTTCTATTCATACAAGTTATTCAAAATAAAATAATACTAATTTATTAATATTCTGCAAATTAATAGGTAGGAGATTTAAAAAATTAATCTATTTACCAAACAAATTCAAATAGTTATGTCCATTTGAACAATTATCTATTTCACATTATTATAACCCTTTTGTTTTGTTGTAAAATAATCGTTTTTGTTCATACAAAATTATTCAAAATAAAATAATGTTGATTTATTAATATTTTAAAAATCAATAAGTGATTTAAAAACTAAATTTGTTTGCTAAACCAGTTAAAATAGTTATGACCATTTGAATAATTATCTATCTCAAATCGTTATAATATTTATTTTGTCATACAACAATTGTTTCTTTTTATACAAGCTTATTGGGTTAAAATAATACTAATTTAATAATATTACAAAAATTAATAAGTAAGAGATTTAAAAAATAAATATTTTTACTGAACCAGTTCAAATAGTTAAGGCTATTAGAATAATTATCTATTTCAAATTGTTTTGACTTTTTGTTTAGTCATAAAACAACTATTTTAGTTCATACAAGCTTATTCGAAGTAAAATAATACTAATTTATTAACATTTGAAAAATGAATAAACAAGAGATTTAAAAAAATAAATCTATTTACTAAATAAGTTCAATTAGATATGACTATTTGAACAATTATCTATTGAAAATCATTTTGAAATTTTTTTGTCATAAAACAATTATTTCAATTAATGAAAACTTATCCAAAATAAAACATTACTACTTTAGTAATATTTCAAAAATTATTAAGCAAGAGATTTAAAAACTAAAGTTTTTTGAACCAGATCAAATAGCTATGACTATTTGAAAAAATATCAATCTTAAATCATTATGACTTTATTTTATCATAAAATAATTGTTTTTTATCATACAAGCTGATTCGGATAAAAATAATACTAACTTAATAATATTTCAAAAATTAATAAGAGATTTAAAAAAAAAATGTGTTTGCTAAATAAGTTCAAATAGTTAAGACTATTAGAATAATTATCTATTTCAAATCATTCTATTTAGTTATAAAATAATTGTTTAAGTTCATACAAGCTTATTTGAAAGAAAATAATACTAATTTATTAACTTTCAAAAAATTAATAAGTAAGAGATTTGAAAAAATAAATCTATTTACTGAACAAGTTCAAATAGTTACGACTATTTAAACAATTATCTATTTAAAATCGTTACGAACTTTTGTTTTGTCATAAAACAATTGTTTTAGTTCATAAACGTTTATCCAAAATAAAATATTACTACTTTATTAATATTTTGAAAATTAATAAGAGATTTAAAAAATAAATTAGTTTACCAAATCAGTTCAAATAATTATGGTCATTTGAATAATTATCTATTTCAAATCATTATTACCTTTTCGTTTTGTTATAGAAGAATTGCTTTTCAACATACAAGATTATTTGAAATAAAATTATTAGTACCTTTTGTTTTGTCATAAAATAATTGTTTCAAGAATTAGTACGAGATTCAAAAAATAAATCTGTATACCGAACCAATTTCGATAATTATAACTATTTAAACAATTATTTCTATTTCAAATTTTTATAACCTTTTGTTCTATCATAAAACAATTATTTCTATTCATATAAGTTTATTTTGAATAAAATAATACTAAATTAATAATATTATGAAAATTCATAACTAAAACATATAAAAAATAAATCCATTTATCGAATTAGTTCAAACAGTTAAGACTATATGAAGAATTATCTATTTCAAATAGTTATGACCTTTTGTTTTGTTATAAAATAATTATTTTAATTCATCCAAGTTTATTCGTAATAAAATAAAACTAATATATTAATATTTCAAAAATTTATAAGTAAGAGATTTAAAAATAATTCTATTTATTAAACCAGTTTAAATAATTATAACTATTTGAACAATTATATATTTCAAATCATTATAACCTTTTGTTTTGTCATAAAATAATTATTTTTATTCTAACAAGCTTATTTGAAATAAAATAATACTAATCTAATAGTATTTTGACAATTAATAACTAAGAGATTTAAAAAATAAAATTGTTTGCCAAACTACTACAAATAATTAAGGCTATATGAACAATTATCTATTTCAAATCATTATGACATTTTATTTGATTGTAAAACAATTTTTTTTTACTCTTGCTAACTTATTCAGAATAAAATAAATCAAATTTATTAAAAATTAATAAGAGATTTAAAAAATAAATTTGTTTGCCAAACCAGTTCAATTAGTTATAATGACCATTGGTTTTATCATGAAATAATTGTTTATGCTCATATAGTCTTATTTGGAATAAAGTAATGCTAATTTATTAATATTCTTAAAATTAATAAGTAATAGGTTAAAAAAATGCATATATTTATGGAAAAAATTCAAATAGTTGTGGCTATTTGAATAACTATCTATTTTAAATTGCTATAACCTTTTGTTTTGTCATAAAACAATTTTTTCTATTCATACAAGTCAAAATAAAATAATACTAACTTATTAATATTCCAAAAATTAATAAATAAGAGATTTAAAAAAGGAATTTGTTTATCAAACATGTTCAAATAGTTATGACAATTTGAACAATTATCTATTTCAAATCATTATGACCTTTTGTTTTGTCATAAAACAATTGTTTCTATTCATACAAGCTTATTTCAAATAAAATAATATAAATTTACTAATATTCCAAGGATTAATAAGTAAAAATTTAAAAAATAAATTATTTTCTAAACACGTTTAAATGGTTATAACTATTTGAATAATTATCTATTTCAAATCATTATAACCATTTGTTTTGTCATAAACAATTGTTTTTGTTCATAAAAGCTTATTCAAAATAAAATAATACTAATTTATTAAAATTTCAAAAATTAATGAGTAAAAGATTTAAAAACTAAATCTATTTACTGAGTAAGTTCAAATAGTTATGACTATTTAAAAATTATTTATTTCAAATCATTATGATCATATATTTTGTCATAAAACAATAGTTTCTATTCATACAAGTTTATTGTTAAATAAAATAATACTAATTTATTAATAGTTAGATAATTAATAAATAAAAGATTTAAAAAATAAATTTGTTTACCGAATAAGTTTAAATAGTTATGACTATTTGAACAATTATTTATTTTAAATCGTTATGATGTTTTCTTTTGTCATAAAATAATTGTTTTTGCTCATATAAGCTTATTTGGATTAAAATAATATTAATTTATTAATATTTTGAAAATTAATAAGTAAAAGATTTTAAAAATAAATATGTTTGCCGAACAAGTTCAAATAATCATAATTATTTGAATAATTATCTATTTCAAATCATTATGACTTTTTGTTTCATCATAAAACAATTGTATCGTTCATATAGGCTTATTCAAAATAAAATAATACTAATTTATTAATATTATGAAAATTAATGACTAAGAGATTTAAAAAAATCTATTTATCAAATAAGTTCAAATAGTTATGATTATTTGAACAATTATCAAATTGAAATCATTATGACCTTTTGATTTGTTATAAAACAATTGTTTCTGTTCATGCAAGCTTATTCTAAATAAAATAATATAAATTTATTAATATTTCAACAATCAATAAGTAAAAAATTTAAAAACTAAATCTATTTACAGAGCAAGTTCAAATAGTTATTACTATGTGAACAATTATTTATTTCAAGTAGTTATGATCTTTTGTTTTGTCATAAAATATTTTTTTCTTTTCATACAAGTTTATTCATAATAAAATAATATTAATTTATTAATATTTTGAAAATTAATAGGTAGGAGATTTAAGAACTAAATCTGTTTACCAAACAAGTTTAAATAGTCATGTTCATTTGAATAATTGTTTATTTCAAATCATTATGCCTTTCTATTTTGTCCTAAAACAATTGTTTTTGTTCATGCAAAATTATTCAAGATAAAATAATACTAATCTATCAATATTTTGAAAATTAATAAGAGATTTAAAAACTAAATTTATTTTTTAAAATAGTTCAAATAGTTATGACTATTCAGATAATTATCTATCTTAAATTGTTATGATCTTTATTTTGTCATCAAACAATTATTCCTTTTCATACAAGCTTATTTGGATTAAAATAATAATAATTTTCTAATATTTCAAAAATTAATAAGTAAGAGATTTAAAAAATAAATGTAATAGTTAAGACTATTAGAATAATTATCTGTTTCAAATCATTCAGACCTTTTGTTTAGTCATAAAACAATCATTTCAATTCATACAAGCTTATTCAAAATAAAATAATACTAATTTATTAACATTCAAAAAATTAATAAGCAAGAGATTTAAAAAAAAACACTTTACTAAACAAGTTCAAATATATTTTACTATTTAAATAATTTATTAATTTCAAGTCGTTATGACATTTTGTTTTGTCATAAAACAATTGTTTCAAATCATAAAAACTTATCCAAAATAAAATAATACAACTTTATTAATATTTTGAAAATTAATAAGTAAGAGATTTAAAAACTAAAGATGTTTTCAGAACCAGTTCAAATAATTATTACTATTTGAACAACTATAAATCTCAAATTGTTATGATCTTTGTTTTCTCATAAAATAATTGTTTTTGTCATACAAGCTTATTTGGATAAAAATAATACTAATTTAATAACATTTCTAAAATTAATAAGAGATTTAAAAAATAAATGTGTTTACCGAACCAGTTCAAATAGTTAAGATTATTAAAATAATTATCTATTTAAAATTGTTTTGATCTTTTGTTTGGTTATATAACAATTGTTTCAAGTCGTACAAGTTTATTTGGAATAAAATAATATTAATTTATTAATATTCAAAAAATTAATAAGCAAGAGATTTGAAAAAATAAATCTGTTTACCGAACAAGTTCAAATAATTATCATTATTTGAACAATCATTTATTTAAAATCTTTATGACCTTTTGTTTTGTCATAAAATAATTATTTTAGTTCATAAAAGTTTATCCAAAATAAAATAATACTACTTTATTATTATTTTAAAAACTAACAAGTAAGATATTTAAAAAATAAATCAATTTGCTAAATCAGTTTAAATAATTATGGTTATTTGAACAGCTATCTATTTCAAATCGTTATTACTTTGTGTTTTATCATAAAACATTTATTTTTCAACATACAAGTTTATTCGAAATAAAATAATATTAATTTATTAATATTTCAAGAATTAATAAGAGTTTTAAAAAATAAATTTGTTTGCTAAATCAGTTTAAATATTTATGACTATTTGAACAATTATCTATTTCAAATTGTTTTAACTTTTTGTTCTATCATAAAACAATTGTTTCAATTCATACAAGCTTATTTGGATCAAAATAATACTAATTTAGTAACATTTTGAAAATTAATAACTAAGAGATTTAAAAAATAAATTCGTTTGCTGAACAAATTCAAATAATTAAGACTATATGAATAATTATTTATTTCAAATTGTTATGAGCTTTTGTTTTGTCATAAAACAATTGTTTTAGCTCATACAAATTTACTCAAGAAAGAATGAAACTAATTTATTATATTTAAAAAATTTATAAGAGATTTAGAAAATAATTTTATTTATCGAACTAGTTCAAATAATTATAACTATTTCAAATCATTATGACCTTTTCTTTTGTAATAAAACAATCGTTTCAGTTCATATAAGCTTTTTTGAAGAAAAATAATACTAATTTATTAATATTTCGACAATAAATGAGTAAGAGAATTCAAAAAAGAATTTGTCACAAAAAAATCTTTTGTTATGACTATCTGAACAATTATCTATTTCAAAACATTATGACCTTTGTTTTGTCATAAAATAATTGGTTCTAATCATGCAAGCTTATTTTGAATAAAATAATATAAATTTATTAATATTCAAAAAATTTAAAAGTAAAAATTTTAAAAATAAATCTATTTTCTGAATGTGTTCAAATAGTTATGACTATTTGAATAATTATCTATTTCAAATCATTATAACCTTTTCTTTGTCATAAATCAATTATTTCTGTTCATACAATCTTATTCAGAATAAAATAATACAATTTATTTATTCCAAAAATTAATAAGTAAAAGATTTAAAAAAAATATGTTTAACGAGCAAGTTTAAATAGTTATGACTATTTGAACAATTATTTATTTCAAATCGTTATGTTCTTTTGTTTTGTCATAAAATAATTGTTTCTATTCATACAAGTTTATTTAGAATAAAATAATACTAATTTATTAATATTATAAAATTAATTAGTTGAAGATTTACTAAATAAGTTTAAATAGTCATGCCATTTGAACTATTATTTATTTCAAATCATTGACATTTTGCTTTGTTCTAAAATAATTATTTTTGTTCATACAAAATTATTTAGAATAAAATAATATTAATTTAATAATATTTCAAAAATTAATAAATATTTAAAAACTAAATCATTTACCGATCCAATTTAAATAGTTATGACTATATGAATAATTATTTATTTCAAATCATTATGACCTTTTGTTTTGTCATAAAACAAATGTTTTGTTCATATAAGTTTGTTCAGAATAAACTAATATTAATTTATTAATATTTTGAAAATCAATAAAAGATTTGAAAAATAAGTTTGTTTACCAAACCGGTTTAATTAGTTATAACAATTTGAACAATTATTTATTTCAAATTGTTATGACCATTTATTTTATCATAAAACATCTTTTTCTATTGATATAGTTTTATTTGGAATAAAATAATGTTAATTTATTAATATTCTAAAAATTATGTGTAATGGATTTAAAAATCGAATCGATTGGTTTGACTAGTGCAAATAGTTATGACTGTTTGAATAATTATCTATTTTAAATTATTATGACCTTTTTATTTTGTCACAAAATAATTATTTTTGTTCGTACAAACTTACTAGGAATAACATAATTCTAATTTATTAATATTCCTAAAATTAATAAGTAAGAGATTTAAAAGCTGAATCTGTTTATCAAACAAGTTCAAATAGTTATGACTATTTGAACAATTACCTATATCAAATTACTATAACCTTTCATTTTGTCATAAAATAATTTTTTCTATTCATACAAGCTTATTTCAATTAAAATAATAAAAATTTATTAATATTCAGACATTTAATAAATAACAAATTTTAAAAATAACTCTAGTTACCAAATAAGTTCTAATCGTTATGACTTTTTTGGTCATAAAACAATTGTTTCAATTCACACAAGCTTATTCGAATTAAAATAATATTAATTTATTAATATTTTAACAATTAATAAGTAAAAGATTTTAAAAATAAATATGTTTATCGAATAAGTTTGAATAGTCATAACTATTCGAATAATTATCTATTTCAAATCGTTATGACCTTTTTCTTTTGTTTCATCATGAAACAATTGTATCAGTTCATATAGGCTTATTTGAAATAAAATAATACTAACTCATTAATATTCCAAAAATTAATGAGTAAGAGATTTAAAAAATGAATCTATCTATTGAACAAGTTCAAATAGTTATGACTATTTCAACAATTTTCTAGTTCATATCGTTATGACATTTTGTTTTGTTATAAAATAATTATTTCTGTTCATACAAGCTTATTCCAAATAAAATAATATAAATTTATTAATATTCAAACATTAATAAGTAAAAATTTTAAAAAGAAATATGTTTTCTAAACACGTTTAAATAGTTATGACTATTTGAACAATTATGTATTTCGAATAGTTATTATATTTTGTTTTGTTATAAACCAATTGTTTCTGTTCATTCAACTGTATTCAAAATAAAATAATACTGGTTTATTCATATTAAAAAAATTAGTAAGTAAACTATTTAAAAAATAAATTTGTTTACTAAGCAAGTTCAAATAGTTATGACTATTTGAATAATTACTTATTTCAAATAGTTATGTTCTTTTGTTTTGTCATAAAACAATTGTTTCTATTTATACAAGTTTATTTAAAATAAAACAATACTAATTTATTAATATTTTCAAAATTAATAGATAAAAGACTTAAAAAACAAATCTATTTTTTGAACAAGTTCAAATAATCATGTCCATTTCAATAATTATCTATTTCAAATCGTTATGACATTTTGTTTTTTCGTAAAACAATTATTTATGTTCATACAAAATTATTTAGAATAAAATAATGTTGATCTATCGATATTTTTAAAATTAATAAGAGATTTAAAAACTAATTTTTTTTTGAAACAGTTTAAATAGTTATGACTATTTGAACAATTATCTATCTCAAATCCTTATGATTTTTATTTTGTCATAGAACAATTGTTTTCTTTTATCAAACTTATTTGGATTAAAATATTACTAATTTAATAATATTTAAAAAAATAATAAGAGATTTAAAAAATAAATGTGTTTGTCAAAACAATTCAAATTGTTAAGACTATTAGAGCAATTGTCTATTTCAAATCGTTCAAATATTTTGTTTAGTCATAAAACAATTATTTTGGTTAATACAAGCTTATCCATAATAAAATAATACTAATTTATTAACATTCAAAAAATTAATGAGCAAGAGATTTAAAAAAAAATTTGTTTACCGAACAAGTTTAAATAGATTTAACTATTTGAACAATCATTCTAACTATTTAAAGTTGTTATGACCTTTTGTTTTGTCATAAAGCAATTGTTTCAATTCATAAATATTTATCAGAAATAAAATAATACTACTTTATTAATATTTAGAAAATTAATAAGTAAGAGATTTAAAAACTAAAACTGTTTTCCGAACAAGTTCAAATAGTTATGACTATTTAAACAAATATTAATCTCAAATCACTATGATCTTTGTTTTCTAATAAAATAATTATTTCCGGTCATCCAAACTTATTTGGATAAAAGTAATACTAATTTAATAATATACCAAAATTTAAAAAGAGATTTAAAAAATAAATATGTTTACCAAACTAGTTTAAATAGTTAAGGCTATTAGAATAATTATCTATTTTAAATCATTTTGACCTTTTGTTTAGTCATATAATAGTTGTTTTAGTTCATACAAGCTTATTCAGAATAAAATAATATTAATTTATTAACATTTATTTATTTCAAATTGTTATGACCTTTTGTTCAAATAGTTAAGACTATACGAACAATTATTTATTTTAATTTATTATGACCATTGTTTTGTCATAAAACAATTATTTCAACTAATACAAGCATTTCGAAATAGAATAAAACTAATTTATTAATATTTAGAAAATTTATAAGAGATTTAGAAAATTTATAAGAGATTTAGAAAATAATTCTATTTACCAAACTAATTCAAGTAATTATAAGTATTTGAACAATTATCTATTCAAATCATTATTACTTTTTGTTTGGTTATAAAACAGTTGTTTTTGTTAAGATAAGTTTGTTTGAAATAAAATAATACTAATTTATTAATATTTAAAAAAGTAATTAGTAAGAGATTTAAAAAGTAAATCTATTTACCAAACCATTTCAAATAGTTTTGACTATTTGAATAATTATCTATTTCAAATTGTTATGGCTTTTTATTTTATCATCAAACAATTGGTTTTGTTCATACTATTTTATTTGGAATAAAATAATATTAATTTAATAATATTTTGAAACTTAATAACTAAGAAAATTAAAAAATAAATTTAATTGTTGAACTAGTTCAAATAGTTAAGATTATTTGAACGATTATCTATTTCAAATTGTTATGATTTTTTCTTTTGTTGTAAAATAATTATTTTGTTCAAATAAGCTTATTCTAATTAAAATAATACTAATTTAGTAATATTTCAAAAATTAATAAGTAAGAAATTTAAAAAATAAATTTGTTTACCAAATTCAATTCAAATGGTTAAGACTATTAGAGCAATTATTTATTTGAAATCATTTTGAGCTTTTGTTTAGTCATAAAACAATTATTTCAGTTCATACAAGCTTATTTAGAATAAATTAATATTAATTTATTAACATTTGAAAATTAATAAGAAAGATAAAAAAATAAATCTGTTTATCAAACAAGTTTAAACAATTATCACTATTTGAGCAATTGTCTATTTAAAATCGTTATAACCTTTTGATTTATCATAAAACAATTGTTTAAGTTAATAGAAGCATAGATGGAATAAAATAATATTAATTTATTAATATTTCTTAAAATAATAAGTAATAAGAAATTTAAAAATTAAATCTATTTTTGAATCAGTTAAAATAATTATGGCCATTTAAATGATTGTCTATTTGAAATTGTTATGACATTTTTTTTGTTATAAAATAATTGTTTTAATCATATAGGCTTAATAAATTAATAAATCCCTTCAAGGAAGGGATTGATTAGTCCTAGGCGGGATCATACCAACGACTATTTTTTTCATGCATTTAATGGCTACTTTCACTTCCCAAGCTTTTCCAATGGCTACTTCTTCAATTTCTCTATAAATCAGGCACTCCAACACACCAACAGTATTGATGAATCAAAAGAGCAAGAGCCAACAAGGCATATTTTTATTTTTTCTTAGAATCAAGAGTTTTTAGAGCTTAAATTCAATATCCTTTGTTTTTCTTGTATCCAAAATATTGTTTTGTTTTCATTCATCTTTTCTTTGTACTTCATTAGGCAAACACTCAACCTTGAGAGGTATTTTAGTTTGCAAAAATTATTTGGTTATCTTGTAAGCAAAAGGTGAGGTATCCTTTTGATTTGTAAGGGTAGAGGTTGCTATCTAAGCCTTGAAAAAAAGATAGAGATTTAGTACAAGATAGGTTTATATCTTGTAAGAATTTTTCTTCAATTAGTGGATTGAAGCCTTGGTGTGGACAACCAAGAGAGATGACGTAGATGCCTTGGGGAAAAGGATGAACTTCTATAAATCATTGTGTTTGATTTCTTTATCCCTATCTCTTTACAATTTTATTGTTGTTTATATTTGATTTAGGTTCATTAATTGCTATTGTTTGCATTATATTTTCATCAAAGTTGCTTATTGTTTTAATTTCCATTCAACTATATTGAAATCATTGTTTGAGAAAATTTTGGAGAAATCCAATTCAGCGCTCTCTTGGATATCCCTCTTACCTATAAAGCTAACAATTGGTATCAGAGCTTTGGTATCTTTTTGTAGGTTTAACCACCTTGAGTAAAGATCTTATGGCTTAATTTTGGTTCCAAGATGGTGATGAAGTCCTCAAAGCTCCCATGGTTGATAAATTTGAATTTTGTGAATGGAGAAAGAGAATGAAGATGTTCATAATGGCTCAAGATTTTAAAGCTTGGAATGTGGTTGAAAAAGGGCTTGGAATTCCTTCAAATGATGCAAACTACATGAGGCAAGTGATGGATAATGCCAAGGCCAAGTGCTTACTATATGGAGCTTTTGACTCCCACAAATTCAACTTGATATCAAAGTGTCCAAGCTCAAATAAGATATGGGAGAAGTTGGATGAAATACATGAAAGACAACAATCCAACCAAAATGCATCATGTCTCATGGCTCTTGAAGATCTGGAGGTAACCTCTAATTCTATTGATTCAAATTCATATGCTTTTGATGAATTGCAAGATGCTTATAATGAGCTATATGTTTGATGTGAATCAATGAAGAGGAAATATAAGAAAATGATTTCAAAGTTGAATGTAAAAAATGAAATTTTAATGAATGCAAAAAATGCTTTGGAAAAAAAATGAAAAAATGAAAAAAGATTTTGAAACCTTTCAAAATAGGTATGAAATTTTAGAAAAAGAAAATTTTGATTTGAAAAAGAAATTTGATGTTTTCATGAATGAAAAACAAGAATTTTTAGATAAGAGATTAAGTGCTAAAATGGTTAAATGCAATTTTTGTAATTTTCATGGCATACTATACATACTTGTCCTATTAGAAAAAAAGTTCCACTTAGAATTAGGCAAGTATGGGTTCCTAAAGGAACAAGACACTTGGTAACTAACTCTCAAGGACCCAAAGCAATTTGGGTACCAAAAGTCAAATGAGATTGTCTCTTGTAGGTGTGCTAGAGCAATGAGCCATAATGTGAGAATGAAGATTAAATACTCTAGACACACAATGGAGATGGGTAACCTCTAAACTTTTATTTGAAGAGTATTTGAATTTGGTTACCTATTCTTGATGAAATTTGTGAATGCTCGATTGATTATACAAGTTTTAGTTGACATTGATTGCAAGACATATGTTGCATAATGTTGAGAAAATGTGAGCTTGAATTAAATATGCATTTATTTTGCACTTAAATATGTTTGAGATGCTAGTTGAATTGATTATGGTGTTAAATTGCTTGAGCATAATTTTGTTGATGAATATAGGGATTAAGAGTTAACTTTTTGATTTCCTTGTTTCTAATGTCAAATAACCACTTGAACAACTTTGTTTTGTCATTTAAAACTTGTTGGAATGGTTCAAGTTGGTTAAAAATGAGCTTGACTAGTTTTGAGATTTATTAAGGTATATTTCAAGCAAAAATGAGTTTTATAGTGCAAAAAAAATCAAAACCCTAGAGATATTAAGCTTTGAATGATTTATCCTATGGTATTTTGCATAAATATACTTCTTTGAATAATTTTAGCATGATGGAAATGATTTTTGGGATTTTTATGCATATTGACTTGTAAATGTTAAACATGCTTATATGACCATGCTGTTTAAAGTTGCTCAATTTGTTTATAATGCTTGGACCTTGTGAATTCTTTAAACTTGATTGTGTTAGACATAATTGTCTTAACTCTTGATTTGTGATTTTAGAAATTGATCATCATCTTGTGCTTAAATCATAAATATTGATATTAGATTGTTCATCTTTTATTTTTTTAATAATCTTGAAATATGCTTTAATTCTTTATCCTTATGAATTCAAGATTTATTTCTTCTCTTGTGTTGTTGAATTGATGAACTTTATGTGCTTAAAAGATATATATTGATTTTTTGTTCATTTATGTTTTTGGTCATGATATGTGCTCATATGATGATTAATTCAATTTGACCTTAATGCTTATGGTTTAAAATGCTTGAATTGTTTATATCTTGATTGTGAAAGATATTTTGCTAAATATGCTTATTTTTGTGCTTAAATGTTTGATTGATTTTATGAAATATTTTGGATCTTTGTGCCCAATTGATATATCTCATGATTTATGATTTTGAATATGATGAACTACTTATTCATAAATGAAATATGTTTTTAGTTCATCTATTTGTTCTTGTCAAGTGTATGCTTATGTGATAAATATTATTTATCTTTACTTGACATGCTTACAACATGACATAAGTAAATGAATTTCTTATGATGCTTATTTTTAGCTTAAGTCATTGTTAATTGTGGCCTATAATTTGTGTAGACACATTTATGCTTTTGTGCTAAAATTTTCTTAAATATGTTCTTGATGATAAATATGTCTTTCTTGAGTTTTTAGTTTTCATATGGCCTAAAATTTATTTTGATATATTCTTTGGTAATTTATTGAATATATATGAATATTGAATAAGTCTATTTTGTGTTCATGAATGATCTAAAAGGTTTGATTTTTTGCACATTACATGAGAACTATTTCTGTAGTGCCATTCTTGTGCTATTTGATGTTTAAATTGATATATGGCCTTTATAGCTTAAGTATAAATCTCCCTTGCAATTGGCAACTTATGCTTAATGAATAAATTTTCTTTTACCTATAATGACTTAGAATTTGGAATTGTTTTCTAACAATTGGTATAATTTTTATCAATTGATTTTCTTGATACTTCTAATGAAAATCCTTTGTCAAGAATATTTTCTAAGTCTATGCTAGGAAAACTTGAAATAAGCATAAATGAGCCTACATTTTTGGAATTTCAAGTATAGCAAACAAAGCATGTCATCTTCAATTGCCTTGACTCATAGACTATGAACAATGAACTTACAATTTGAAATTTATATACATGTTCATTGATTGAGATTGCGATGGCATGTACCAAATTGTGCCTAAATGCTTGTATATATATATTTTTTAATTAGGTATATTGCTTATGTATTTTGCATATGCTTGTATGATTTTGATTGAAATATATGATTGAAAACTTGCATATGTTTTAGTTAAGTACTTTGCTTTGCATTGAAATAATTTGGATTATAATTGAATAATTATGCTTTCATTATTTCTTTGTTATAGCATATGTGCTCATCATGTTTGGAAAATGCTTGAATAATATTTGTTATGACATGATGATAATTGAATACTCATTAGTATTCATGCTTTATTAAATACATATGAGCTTTTGGTTCTTATTTGGATAGGATAGGTTATGAAAGATTACTATTATCATTTATGCATGTATTAAATGAATCTTTCATATGTTTGAAGTATGTGTGCTCTATGAAAGTTGCTAAATAAAATTGCTAACAATTGGTGACAATTGGTATCAAAATTGCTAAAGAATTTTTTAACTTTCATGGGCACTTGTTTATGTATGTGCCTATCCTTGATATAGCTTGTACCTTTCATGCAAAATTGTGTGTGCCTTAAATTGATTAATCCTTATTTTGAAATGAAGAGCAATCTTAGAATACAATTTTGCTTGATTTGTTTTGTGATAACAATCGGTATGCTTTATCATAACATATCTTTAACAATTGGTATCCATAACAATTGCTATGAGCTTGTATGCATGTGTTTGAATTTATGCTTAATTGCTATTGATGTTTTAGGTTCTAAGCACATCTTATTATAACATGATTTATGAGTAGATTGCATATCATTCATTATCCTTTGCTCATAAATTTCATGTAGTAAATTTGATGACTTGTGCTAAAATGCTAAAACTGGATACACTTATGCTTTTATGCTTGAATACATGTATATGAACTTCATTGTGCATATTACATTTGATTATATGCATTCAAAATACTCTTGATATTATTGGTATCAAGCACTTTGTCCCATGCCTTGAATTGATTTTTCTTTCTTTTGAAATGACAAAAAAGGGGAGAGAGTTTAGAGACATCTCTTCTTGTATGCTTAGAGCAATTGATATAGGAGCTTAAACATTTGGTATAAAGAGCATAAACAAAAAAGAGGAGAAATGTTTTATGAATATATTTGTTGATGATGCCTCTTTGTGTTTATTTGCTCATTAATTTGCTCATGCCTTTTTGCTATGACAAAAAAGGGAAAAAATATCATATGGACAAATTTGCTTGTGCTTGATATGCATATGTTTGATTGCGCTTATGTGATATATTTGACTAACATATGTTTGTTGAGATGTGTTGGATTAGCATACATAAATTAAGGGGGAGCTTATGAGATGTGTTGGATTAGAATGCATAAATTAAGGGGGAGTTATTCAAAATGTCTTTCAAAATCTTAAATGTTTAAAAGAAAGTTTTTCATCTAGCAAATTTATCTTTAAGTTTTGTCATATCAAAAAGGGGGAGATTGTTAGCCTTGAATTGATCCTTATTTTGAAATGACAAAACATTAAGCTAAATCAGCTTGATCAGGATTTTGAAAAATATTTATTTAGCATATGTTCTTAAGTTTTATATTTTGGTACTAAATAAATAATATGATTTTCAAAGTTTGAACAAACCTTTCTTAGTTTCATATTTCTCAAACCAAACTATCTTTAAAGATTATTTATTTGAGCTTAAATAAAGTCCAATTGTTGTTTTTTAAAGTGAATTTATTTATTTTCGACTTAATACAAATTTGATAATACTGGTTTTGAGAAATAGATTAACTTAAGAAAGTTGTTTTACAAGAATAAAGTTTTCCAACATTGAACTTCTTTCATTTTTCTGTATTAATTCACAAAGTTTTAATATTTGAATTTTATATGCTTATCAAAATCCAAATTTTCTAAGAAAAGATTTTAAATTTTTATTAGACACTTTGCAATTGTTAGAAAAACTACACAATGGGTAAACTTGAAAATTCACTATAATCCGTACATAGTGAATTAGGTGATGAACTTTAAATGGATAGAAATTCCTGTGAGTCTAGTTTCTAAATCTTCAAATGGTTTACGATTTAGATTTGTATAACTCAAGTTATGATCAAATTAGTAAGTAGAGTGCAAAACGAGAAACTACCATCCAGCATGGATAGAATCGATCCCCTCTAGAAGGGATCCATTGGTTTTCAAACAGAATGCTCCCAGGACTGAATTTCCAGAAAAAGGATCAATCCCTCCACATAAAGGATCGATTACCTGGCAAGGGATCGATCCCTTCAAGAAGGGATCGATCCCTTCAAGAAGGGATCTATCGGTTTTGGGCGGGATCACACCAACGGCTATTTTTTTCATGCATTCAATGGCTACTTTCACTTCCCAAGCTTCTCCAATGGCTACTTCTTCAATTTCTCTATAAATTGTGCACTTCAACACACCAAAAGTATTGATGAATCAAGAGAGCAAGAACCAACAAGCCATATTTTCATTTTCTTTTAGAATCAAGAGTTTTAAACCTTAAATTCAATATCCTTTGTTTTTCTTGTATCCAAAATATTGTTTTGTTTTCATTCATCATTTTCTTTGTACTTCATTAGGCAAACACTCAACCTTGAGAGGTATTTTAGTTTGCAAAAATTATTTGGTTATCTTATAAGCAAAAGGTGAGGTATCCTCTTAATTTGTAAGGGTAGAGGTTGTTATCTAAGCCTTGAGAAAAAGATAGAGATTTAGTACAAGATAGGTTTGTATCTTGTAAGAATTTTTCTTCAATTAGTGGATTGAAGCCTTGGCATGGATAACTAAGAGAGAGGACGTAGGTGCCTTGTAGAGAAGGACCGAACCTTTATAAATCATTATGTTTGATTTCTCTATCCCTATCTCCTTATAATTATTGTTGTTTATATTTGATTTTAGGTTCATTAATTGCTATTGTTTGCATTATATTTTCATCAAAGTTGCTTATTGTTTTAATTTTCATTCAACTATATTGAAATCATTGTTTGGGAAAATTTTGAAGAAATCCAATTCATCCCCCTCTTGGATCACTATCTCACCTATAAAACTAACAAAAATAATCCAAATTTATTAACATTCCAAAAATTAATAAGCAAAAGTTATGACTATTTGAACAATTATTTATTTAAAATATTATTACCTTTTGTTTTGATATAAAAAAATTGTTTCAGTTTATAAAAGATTATCCAAAATAAAATAATACTAATTTCTTAATATTTCAAAAATTAATAAGCAAGAGTTTAAAAAAATAAATTTTTTTATTGAACAAATTCAAATAGTTACGACTATTTGAGCAATTCTCTATTAAAAATCGTTATGACCTTTTGTTTTATCACAAAATAATTGTTTCAGTTCATACAAGCTAATTCAAAATAAAATAATACTAATTTATTAATATTTCAAAAATTAATAGGTAAGTGATTCAAAAAAGTGAATCTGGTTACTAAATTAGTTCAAATAATTATGGTCATTTCAACAATTATCTATTTCAAATCATTATTACCTTTTGGTTAGTCATATAACAAATATTTTTGATCACACAAGTTTATTCGAAATAAAATAAAATAAATTTATTAATATTTCCAAAATTAATATGTAAGAGATTTAAAAAATAATTCTGTTTGCCTAATCAGTTCAAATAATTATACTATTTGAACAATTATCTATTTCAAATCATTATTACCTTTTGCTTTGTCATAAAACAAATATTTTTGTTCATATAAGTTTGTTCGAAATAAAAAAATACTAATATATTAATATTTCAAAAATTAATAAGAGATTTAAAAAATAAATCTGTTTATCAAACTAGTTTAAATAGCTATGACCGTTTGAGCAATTATTTATTTCAAATTGTTATGATTTTTTGTTCTATTATAAAACAATAGTTTCTATTCATACAAGCTTATTCGGATTAAAATAATACTAATTTATTAATATTTTAACAATTAATAAGTAAAAAATTTAAAAAATAAATATGTTTATTGAACTAGATCAAATAGTCATGACTTTTTGAATAAATATCTATTTCAAATTGTTATGACCTTTTGTTTTATCATAAAAAAATTATTTCAATTTATATAAAATTATTCAAAATAAAATAATATTAAGTTATTAATATTCTAAAAATTAATAACTAAGAGATTTAAAAAAAGAATCAATTTATCGAACAAGTTTAAATAACTATGACTATTTTAAAGATTATCTATTTGAAATTACTATAACCTTTTGTTTTGTCATAAAATGATTTTTTCTATTCATAAAAGCTTATTTCAAATAAAAAATACAAATTTATTAATATTAAGACAATTAATAAGTAAAAGATTTAAAAAATAAATCAATTTACCAAACAAGTTCAAATCTTTATGATTGTTTGAACAATTATTTATTTCAAATTGTTATAACATTTTGTTTTGTCATAAAACAATTATTTCTGAAGTTTATTCAATTAAATATTAATTTATTAATATTTCAACAAATAATAAGTAAAATATTTAAGAAACAAATATGTTTACTGAACAACTTAAAATCATCATGACTATTTGAATAATTATCTATTTCAAATCATTGAGACCTTTTGTTATGTAATAAAAAAATTGTTTCAGTCCATATAAACTTATTTGAAATAAAATAATACTAATTTATTAATATTAAGAAAATTAATGAGTAAGAGAATTAAAAAATGAATATGTTTGTTGAACATGTTCAAATAATTATGACTATTGGAACAATTATCTGTTCTAAAACTTTATGACCTTTTGTTTTGTCATAAACAATTGGTTCTATTCATGCAAGCTTATTTTGAATAAAATAATATAAATTTATTAATATTTCAAAATTAATAATTTAAATTTTAAAAAAATAAATAAGTTTTCTAAACACAGCCAAATAGTTATGACTATTTGAGCAATTATTTATTGCAAATCATTATGATCTTTTGTTTTGTCATAAACCAATTATTTCTATTCATAAAAACTTATTCAAAATAAAATAATTCTAATTTATTCAAATTCTAAAAATTAATAAGCAAAAGATTTAAAAAATAAATCTGTTACTAAGCGAGTTCAAATAGTTATGATTATTTAAATAATTATTTATTTCAAATCATTATGATCTTTTGTTTTGTCATAAAACAATTGTTTCTATTCATACAATTTTATTTGAAATAAAATAATACTAATTTTTAATATTCAAAAAATTAATAAGTAGGAGATTTAAAAAATAAAATCTATTTACCGAACAAGTTCAAACAATCATGTCCATTTAAACTATTATCTATTTTAAATTGTTATCACATTTTTTTGTTGTAAAACAATTGTTTCTATTCATACAAAATTATTCATAATAAAATAATATTAATTTATTAATATTTCAAAATTTAATAAGATATTTAAAAACTAAATCTGTTTATCAAACTAATTTAAATTATTATGACTATTTGAACAATTATCCATCTCAAATCGTTATGATCTTCGTTTTGTCATAAAATAATTATTTTTTTTCATATAAGCTTGTTCAAAGTCAAATATTGCTAGATTAATAATATTCTAAAAATTAAAAAGAGATTTTAAAAAATAAATGTGTTTGTTAAACTAATTCAAATAGTTAAGACTATTAGAATAATTATCTATTTCAAATCGTTCTGATCTTTTTTTAGTCATAAAATAATTGTTTCAACTCATATATGCTTATTTGAAATAAAATAATACTAATTTATTAACATTTAGAAAATTAATAAATGAGAAATTTAAAAAATTAATCTGTTTACTAAACAAGTTCAAATAGTTATGACTATTTAAACAATTATCTATTTCAAATAGTTATCCAAAATAAAATAATATTATTTTATTAATATTTCAAAAATTAATAAGTTAGAGATTTAAAAAATAAGTCAATTTATCGAATCAGTATAAATAATTATGGACATTTAAACAATTATTTATATCAAATCATTAGGAACTTTTGTTTTGTCATAAAACAATTGTTTTTCATCATATAAGCATATTTGGAATAAAATAATACTAGTTTATCCAAATTCAAAAATTAATAAGTAGGAGATTTAAAAAATAAATCTATTTAGCAAACTAGTTCTTATTTGAACAATTATCTATTTCAGATTGTTATAACCTTTTGTTCTATTATAAAATAATTGTTTTAGTTCATATAAGCTTATTCATAATAAAATAATACTAATTTAATAATATTCCAAAAATTAATAACTAAGAGATTTAAAAAATAAATCTATTTATCGAAGAAATTCAAATAGTTAAGACTATATAAACAATTATCTATTTCAAATCATAATAACCTTTTGTTTCGTCATAAAATAATTGTTTTAGTTTATACAAGCTTTTGAAATAAAATAATACTAACTTATTAATATTCCAAAAGTTAATAAGTAAGTGATTTAAAAATTGAATCCATTTACAAAATCATTTCAAATAATTATGACCATTTTAACAATTATTTATTTCAAATCATTATTACTTTTTATTTGGTCATATAACAATTAATTTTTATCATACAAGTTTATTCGAAAATAAATAATACTAATTTATTAATATCATACAAGCTTATTCAGAATAAAATAATACTAATTTATTATTCTTTCAAAAATTAATAAGAGTTTTAAAGAATAAATCTATTTACCAAACCAGTTTGAATAGTTATGACTATTTGAATAATTGTATACTTCAAATCATTAGAACCTTTTGTTTTGTCATAAAACAATTATTTTTTTTCATACAAGTTTATTCAAAATAAATTAATACTAATATAATAATATTCAAAAAATTAGTAATTAAGAGATATAAAAAATAAATTTATTTGCCGAACTAATTCTAATAGTTAAGACTATATGAACAATTATTTCAAATCATTTTTGTCATGTCATAAAATAATTTTTTCAATTGTCATGTCATATTAAGACAATCATTTTTGTCATGTCATAAAATTAATAACTATGAGATTTAAAAAATAAATCTGTTTGCTGAAGCATTTCACTATATGAACAATTATATTTCTCAAATCATTATGACCTTTTGTTTTAGTATAAAACAATTATTTTAGTTTATACAAGCTTATTTGAAATAAAATAAAACTAATTTATTAATATTTCAAAATTTAATAAGCAAGTGATTTAAAAAGTGAATTTGTTTACTAAATCAGTTCAAATAATTATGACCATATCAATAATTATCTATTTCAAATCATTATTACCTTTTGTTTGGTCATATAACAATTGTATTTGAGCATTCAAGCTTATTCAAAATGAAATAATACTCATTTATTAATTTTTTAAAAATTAATAAGAGATTTAAAAAATAAATCTATTTATCGAACTAGTTCAAATAGTTATGATTATTTAAACAATTGTAAACTTTAAATCATTATAACCTTTTGTTCTATCATAAACTAATTTTTTTTGTTCATACAAGCTTTTTAGAATAAAATAATACTAATCTAATAATATTCCAAAAATTAACAACTAAGAGAATTAAAAAAAAAATTTATTTGTCGAACTAGTTCAAATATTTTGACTATATGAACAATTATCTATTTCAAATCGTTAGGACCTTTTGTTTTGTCATAAAATAAGTTTTTTTTAATTCATACTAACTTATTTGGAATAAAATAAAATGAATTTATTAATATTTCAAAAATTAATATGTAAGAGATTTAAAAAATAATTCTATTTACCTATCCAATTTAATAATTATGACTATTTAAACAATTATCTATTTCAAATCGTTATGACCTTTTGTTTTGCCATAAAATAAATGTTTTTGTTCATATAAGTTTATTCAGAATAAAAACTACTAATCTATTAATATTTCAAAAATTAATAAGAGATTTAAAAAATAATTTTATTTACTGAACCATTTCAAATATTTAAGATTGTGAACATTATCTATTTTAAATTGTTATGACCTTTTGTTTTGTCATAAAACAATTTTTTCAAATCATACTAGCTTATTTGGAATAAAAAAAATGAATTTATTAATATTTCAAAAATTAATAAGTAAGAGATTTGAAAAATAATTATGTTTACTAAATCAGTTCAAATAATTATAACTATTTGAATAATTATTTATTTCAAATCATTATTACTTTTTATTTTGTCGTAAAATAATTGTTTTTGTTAATATAAGTTTGTTTGAAATACAATAATACTAATATATTAATATTTAGAAAATTAATTAGTAGGAGATTTAAAAGTAAATCTACTTACCAAACCAGTTCAAATAATTTTGACTATTTGAATAATTATTTATTTCAAATTATTATAACATTTCATTTTGTCATCAAACAATTGGATCTGTTCATACTATTTTATTCAAAATAAAAATAATACTAATTTAATAATATTTTGAAACTTAATGATCAAGAAAATTAAAAAATAAATCTAATTGCCAAATCAATTCAAATAGTTAAGACTATATTAACGATTATCTATTTCAAATCATTATGACTTTTTCTTTTACAGTAAAATAATTGTTTTGGTCATACAAGCTTATTCAAATTAAAAGAATACTAATTTAATAATATTTCAAAAATTAATAAGTAAGAGATTTAAAAAATAAATTTGTTTAGTGAATCAGTTCAAATGGTTAAGACTATTAGAATAATTTATCTATTTCAAATCGTTCTAACCTTTTGTCTAGTTATAAAACAATTATTTTAGTTCATACAAACTTATTTAGAATAAATTAATACTAATTTATTAACATTTGAAAAATTAATAAGAAAGAGATTAAAAAAATAAATCTGTTTACCAAATAAATTCAAATAGTTATTATTATTTGAACAATAGTCTATTTAAAGTCGTTATAACCTTTTTTTGTTCATAAAACAATTGTTTCAACTAATACAAGCTTAGACAGAATAAAATAATACTAATTTATTAATATTTTCTAAATTAATAAGTAAAAAATTTTAAAAATAAATCTGTTTACTAAATTAGTTAAAATAATTAGGGTTATTTAAATGATTATCTATTTCAAATCATTTTGATCTTTTGTTTTGTCATAAAACAATTGTTTTTTATCATACAAGCTTATTCAAAATAAAATAATACTAATTTATTAATATTTCAAAAATTAATAAATAACATATTTAAAAAATAAATTTGTTTATCGAATCAGTTTAATAGTTATGACTATTTGAACAATTATCAATATCAAATCATTAAAATCTTTGTTTTGTCATAAAACAATTATTTCTGATCATAGAAGGTTATTTGGTTAAAAATAATACTAATTTAATAATATTATAAAAATTAATCAGTAAGAGATTTAAAAAATAACTATGTTTGTCTAACCGATTCAAATAATTAAAACTATTAGAATAATTATATATTTCAAATCATTTTAACCTTTCATTTAGTTATAAAATACTTGTTTCATATCTTACCAGCTTATTCGTAATAAAATAATCAAATTTATTAACATTCAAAAAATTAATAAGCAAAATATTGAAAAAATATATCGGTTTACTAAACAAGTTCAAATAATTATGACTATTTGAATAATTATTTATTTAAAATCTTTATGACCTTTTGTTTTAATATTAAACAATTGTTTCAGTTCATTAAAGCTTATCCAAAATAAAGTAATGCTAATTTCTTAATATTTCAAAAATTAATAAGCAAGAGTTTAAAAAATAAAATTGTTTATCGAACATATTGAAATAGCTACGACTATTTGAACAATACTTATTTAAATCGTTATGACCTTTTGTTTTATCATAAAACCATTATTTCAATTCATAGAAGCTTATTCGAAATAAAATAATACTACTTTATTAATATTCTAAAAATTAATAAGTAATTTAAAAAGTGAATCTGTTTATCGAATTAGTTCAAATAATTATGGCTATTTCAATAATTATCTATTTCAAATCATTATTACCATTTTTTGGTTATATAACAATTGTTTTTGATCATATAAGTTTATTCAGAAAAAATAATACTAATTTATTAATCTTTCAAAAATTAATAAGATTTAAAAAATAAAATTATTCACTGAACTAGTTCAAACAGTTATTACTATTTGAAAATTTGTATACTTAAAATTGTTATAACCTTTTATTCTATCATAAACAATTATTTCTATTCATACAAGTTTATTCAAAATAAAATAATACTAATCTAATAAAATTTTGAGAATTACTAACTAAAAGGCTTAAAAAATAAATTTGTTTGCCAAACTAGTTAGTTAAGACTATATGAACAATTATCTATTTCAAATCATTATAACCTTTTGTTTTGTCATATCAAATAATTTTTTTTTCATTTCATTAGCTTATTCAAATAAAATAAAATAAATTGATTAATATTTTCAAAATTAATAAGTAAGAGATTTAAAAAATAATTTTGTTTACCTAACCAGTTCACATAATTATGACTACTTGAACAATTATCTATTTCAAATTGTTATGACCTTTTGTTTTGTCACAAAACAAATGTTTTGTTCATATAAATTTGTTCAAAATAAAATAATACTAATCTATTAATATTTCAAAAATTAATAAGAGATTTAAAAAATAAATCATTTATCAAACCAATTTAAATAGTTATGACTATTTAAGCAATTATTTATTTCAAATAGTTATAACTTTTTTTTTATTATAAAACAATAGTTTTTGTTCATATAAGCTTATTCAAATTAAAATAATACTAATTTACTAATATTTTGACAATTAATAAGAAAATTTTTTAAAATAAATATGTTTATCGAACTACAGTAAATAGTCATGACTATTTAAATAATTATCTATTTCAAATCACTATGACATTTTGTTTTGTCCAAAAAGACTATTTCAGTTGATATAAGTTTATTTGAAATAAAATAATACTAAGTTTTTAATATTTCAAAATTTAATAATCAAAAGATTTAAAAAATGAATAAGCTTACCTAAAAGTTTAAATAATTATGACTATTTGAACAATTATCTATTTGAAATGACTATAACCATTTGTTTTGACATAAAATAAAATTTTCTATACATACAAGCTTATTTCAAAGAAAATAATAAAAATTTATTAATATTAAGATAATTAATAAGTAAAAGATTTAAAAATAAATATATTTACCGAATAAGTTCAAATTGTTATGACTATTTGAACAATTATTTATTTCAAATTGTTATGACTTTTTGTTTTGTCATAAAACAATTGTTTATGTTCATACAAGCATATTTGGATTAAAATAATATTAATTTATTAATATTTGGATAATTAATAAGTAAAAGATTTTAAAAATAAATATGTTTATTGAACAAGTTCAAATAGTCATGACTTAATTATATATTTCAAATCATTGTGACCTTTTATTTTGTAATAAAACAACTGTTTTAGTTCATATAAGCTTATTTGAAATAAAATAATACTAATTTATTAATATTTCAAAAATTAAAGAGTAAGAGAATTAAAAAAATTTTTGTTTATCAAACAAGTTTAAATAGTTATGAGTACCTAAAAAATTATCTATTTCAAAACATTATGACCTTTTGTTTTGTCATAAAACAATTGGTTCTATTGATGCTAGCTTATTTTGAATAAAATAATATAAATTTATTAAAATTTCAAAAAAAATAAGTAAAAAATTAAAAAATAAATCTTTTTTTCTGAACCCATTCAAATAGCTATGACTAATTGAATAATTATCTATTTTAAATCATTATGACCATTTGTTTTGTCATAAACCAATTAGTTCTATTCAAATAAGCTTGTTCGGAATCAAATAATATTAATTTATTAATATTCCAACATTAATAAGTGAAAGATTTAAACAATAAATCTGTATACTAAGCAAGTTCAAATAGTTATGATTATTTGAACAATTATTTATTTCGAGTTGTTATGATCTTTTGTTTTATCATAAAACAATTATTTCTATTCATAAAAGTTTATTTGAAATAAAATAATACTAACTTATTAATATTCTAAAAATTAATAAGTTGAAGATTTAAAAAATTAATCTATTTACCGAACAAGTTCAAATAGTCATGTCCATTTGAGCTATTATATATTTTTAATCATTATGAGATTTTGTTTTATCATAAAACAATTGTTTCTCTTCATACAAAATTATTGAGAATAAAATAACACTAATTTATTACTATTTTGAAAATTAATAAGACATTTAAAATCTAAATCTCTTTACCAAATTAGTTCAAATAGTTATAACTATTTGAACAATTATCTATCTCAAATCATTATGATCATTATTTTGTCCTAATACATTTGTTTCTATTCATACAAGCTTATTTGGAGTAAAATATTGCTAAATTAAAAATATTCTAAAAATTAATAAGTATGGATTTAAAAAATAAATGTATTTGCTGAACTAGCTAAAAAAATAGTTAAGACTATTAGAATAATTATCGATTTTGAATCATTTTGGCCTTCTGTTTAATCATAAAATAATTGTTTCAGTTCATACATGCTAATTCAAAATAAAATAATACTAATTTATTAACATTAAAAAAATTAATAAGTTAAGCAAATCTTAAAAAAAAATAAAATCATGTTTACCAAATATGTTCAAATAGTTATGACTATTAGAATAATTATCTATTTAAAATTGTTATGATCTTTTATTTTATCATAAAACAATTGTTTTAGCTCATAAAGCTTATCCAACGTAAATAATATTACTTTATTAATATTTAAAACATTGATAAGTTAGAGATTTAAAACATAAATTAGTTTTTCGAATCAGTTCAAATAATTATGGCCATTTGAGTAATTATCTATTTCTAATCGTTATGAAATTTTGTTTTGTCATAAAATAATTGTTTTTCATCATACAGGCATATTAGGAATAAAAATAATACTGATTTATTAATATTTCAATAATTAATAAGTAAGAGATTTAAAATATAAATCTATTTATGGAACTAGTTCAAATAGTTATGACTGTTTGAACAATTATATATTTCAAATTGTTATAACATTTTGTTCTATCATAAAATAATTATTTTTGTTCATCAAGCTTATTCGGAATAAAATAATACTATGTAATAATATTCTGAAAATTAATAACTAAGAGATTTAAAAAAAATAAATTTGTTTGCTGAACCAATTTAAATAGTTAACTATTTCAATTCATAAAAAAATATTATTTTGAAAATTTATTTCAAAATTTAATTTTATTTTAATCCGAATAAACTTTTATGAATAAAAACAATTGTTTTCTAACAAAACAAAAAGTCATAACAATTTAAATAATTGTTCAAATAGACATGACTATTTCAACTTGTTCGGTAAACAAATTCATTTGTTAAATCTCCTGCTTATTAATTTTTTTAGAATATTAATAAATTAATATTATTTTACTCTGAATAAACTTGTATAAATAGAAACAATTGTTTTATGATGAAACAAAAAATCAATATTATTTGACATAAATAATTGTTAAACAATCATAACTATTTGAACTTGCTCGGTAAATAAATTTATTTTTAAAATCTTTTACTTATTAATTTTTGGAATAATAATAAATTAGTATTATTTTATTTTGAATATGCTTGTGTGAATAAAAGCAATTGGTTTATGACAAAACAAAAGGTCATAACTATTTGAAATAGATAATTATTCAAATTGTTATAACTATTGTGCTCAGAAAACATATTTATTTTTTAAATTTTTACTTATTAATTTGTGAAATATTAATAAATTTGTATTATTTTCTTCAAAAAGCATGTATGAACAAAAACAATTGGTTTTTTACAAAACAAAAGGTCAGAACGATTTGAAATAGATAGTTGATCAAATAGTCATAACTATTTGAACTTGTTCGATAAATAGATTCATTTTTTAAATCTCTTACTCATTAACTTTTGGAATATTAATAAATTAGTATTTTTATTTTGAATAAGCCTATATGAATTGATACAATTGTTTTATGATGAAACAAAGGGTGATAACGATTTGAAATAGATAATTATTCAAATAGTTTCGACTATTTGAACTTGTTTGGTAAACATATTTATTTTTAAAATATTTTACTTATTAACTATCAAAATATTAACAAATTAATATTATTTTAATCCAAATAAGCTTGTATGAACAAAAATAATTATTTTATGATAAAACAAAATGTCATAACAATTTGAAATAAATAATTGTTCAAATAGTCATAACTATTTGAACTTATTTGGCAAACAAATTTATTTTTTAAACCTTTTACTTATTCATTGTTTGAATAGTAATAAATTTGTATTATTTTAATTGAAATAAGCTTGTATGAATAGAAAAAATAATTTTATGACAAAACAAAAGGTTATAATGATTTGAAATAGGTAATTGTTCAAATAGTCATAACTATTTGAACTTGTTCGATAAACAGATTTAGTTTTTAAATCTCTTATTTATTAATTTTTGAAATATTAATAAATTAGAATTATGTTATTCCAATAAGCTTGTACAAATAGAAATAATAATTTTGCGATAAAACAAAAGATCATAACGATTTGAAATAGATAATTGTTTAAATAGGCATAACTATTTGCACCAGTCAAGCCAATAAATTCATTTTTTAAATCTGTTAGTTATTAATTTTAGAATATTAATACATTAGCATTACTTTATTCCAAATAAGATTGTATCAATAGAAACAATTATTTTATGACAAAACAAATGGTCATAACAATATGAAATAAATAATTGTTCAAATTATTATAACTAATTGAACTAATTTGGTGAACAAATTTATTTTTTAAATCTCTTATTAATTTTCAAAATATTAATAAATTAATATTATTTTATTTCCAACAAACTTATATGAACAAAAACATTTGTTTTACGACAAAACAAAATGACATAACAATTTAAAATAGATAATTATTGATATAGCCTTAACTATTTCAGCAAACAAATTTATTTTTTAAATCTCTTAATTATTAGTTTTCATTATATTATTAGATTAGTATTATTTAATTTCGAATAAGCTTGTATGAACATAAATAATTATTTTATGACCAAAAAAATATTATAATGACTTGAAATAAATAATTGTTCAATAGTCATAATTATTTGAACTTGTTCGATAAACAAATAATCTCCTACTTATTAATTTTTGAAATATTAATGAATTAATATTATTTTCTTTCGAATAGGCTTGTATGATGAAAAGCAATTGTTTTATTATAGAAAAAAAGTTCAAAATGATTTCAAATAGATAATTGTTCAAATGGCTATAACTAGTTGAACTGATTCGATAAACTGATTTATTTTTTAAATCTTCAACTTCTCAATTTTTGAAATATTAATAAAGTAATATTATTTTATTTTGGATAAGCTTTTATAAAATGAAACAATTGTTTTATAATAAAACAAAAGGTCATAATGATTTAAAATAGATAATTGTTCAAATAGTTATAACTATTTGAACTTGTTTGATAAATAGATTTATTTTTTTAATTCTTTCCTTATTAATTTTTTGAATGTTAATTAAATAGTATTATTTTATTTTGAATAATCATGTATGAACTGAGACAATTATTTATGACTAAACAAAATGTCAAAACGATTTGAAATAGATAATTGTTCTAATAGTATTAACTTATTTAACTGGTTCGGTAAATACACTTATTTTTTAAATCTAACTTATTAATTTTTAGAATATTATTTGTTTAGCAATATTTTACTCCAAATAAGTTTGTATGAACAGAAATAATTATTTTATGACAAAACAAAGATCATACCGATTAGAGATAGATAATTGTTCTAATAGTCATAACTATTATTAATTTTTAAAATATTACTAGTTTTGCAATATTTTACTTTAAATAAGTTTGAATGAATAGAAACAATTATTTTATGACAAAACAAAGATCATTTTGATTTGGGATAGATAATTATTTAAATAGTCATAAATATTTGAATTGGTCCAGTAAACAAATTTAGTTTTTAAATCTATTATTAATTTTCAAAATATTAATAAATTAGTATTATTTTATTTTGAATAATTTTGTATGAATAGAAACAATTATTTTATGACAAAACAAAATGTCATAACGATTTGAAATAGATAATAGTTCATATTGACATGACTATTTGAACTTGTTTGGTAAACATTTTTGTTTTTTAAATCTCTAACTTATTAATTTTTAAAATATTAACAAATTAGTATTATTTTATTTTGAATAAACTATAAGAAACTATCGTTTTATAACAAAACGAAAGATCATAAAAATTTGAAATAAATAATTATTTAAATAGTCATAAATATTTGAACTCGCTCGATAAATAGATTTATTTTTTAAAAATATTTTATTTATTAATTTTTAAAATTTTAATAAATTAGTATTATTTTATTCTGAATAATCTTTTATGAATAGAAATAATTGGTTTATGATAAAACAAAAGTTAATAATGATTTGAAATAGATAATTGTTCAAATAGTCATAATTATTTGAATATGTTTAGAAAACATATTTATTTTTTAAATTTTTACTTATTAATCTTTAGAATATTAGTAAATTTATATTATTTTCTTCGGAATAAGCTTGTATGATTGTTTTGTGATGAAACAAAAGGTCATAAAAATTTGAAATATATAATTATTCAAATAGTTATAATTGTTCCACTAGTTAACCATCGAAATTAAAACTGCAACCCTATATTAATAGATCATATAATTGTTGCCATTTTGCATTTATAATAAAATTGCAACTCCTAAAATTTTAGACATACTAAAATGATTTCTACCTACTAATGTCAAGCAAAATTTGCTAGAACCATAACTATTAGAATCAAATCGAATAATGAATTGCTCAAGGTGTCAGGCCATTGGTTGAATCACCGGATCAATCAAATCAATTATCGAACCAATAAATACATTTAAAATATAAATAATTTAAAATTTAATTCATTATGTAATAAATAATAAAATTTTATTGAACATAATTTCATACGAAAAAATATATAACATAATATATTAAATGTGAAAAATATATATTTAAAAATATAATAAATTTAAATTACAAAAATAAACAAAAAACTCAAACTTTTAACTCAAACTTGAAAATATTAGTAAAATAATTCAACTATGTTAATTTAAAGAACCAAACAAAAGTAAATACCTTAAAGAACTTAAAAATAAAAATATTTAAAATTCTAAAAAAAGGAGAAAGTTTATGTAAAGTTTTAATTTTAACCAAGTTTTTATCCTTTAATTTGATTTGAGTGTGTCACCTAAAAATAGAAATGAGAAAAAATTATATTTTATTAAGTTGATTCTTTAGTATGCATAAATTACAAAAGAGGACAACAGTATATTATTTGGATTTTAATTTTTTAATTTTACTTTATAATGTATAATTTTAGTTAAATAACACAATAATTCATAATTTCAATTATAAAAACTAAATTAATCATAATTTTAAGGTCATTTTATAAGAAAATTTAAAACTATATCGATTTAGAAAAAATCAACTAGTTCAACAATTTATTAATTAAACCTTCAATTCAATATGATTTGAAGCAAGTTAATTGCAAATTTGGTCTAATAATAAAATTGAACAAATTTAAGTACTTGGTCATTGGTTCAACCTGTTCGATCAATGGTCTGATTCAATTATGATAACTATGGCTAGTACTTAACCTTGATACCAGAAAAGAAATTTTAGGTTTTAAATATGGATTAATATTTGATTTAACCTTTAAATTATATCACTTTTCATGATTTGGTACTTCTAAAAATATTCACAATTTGATACTTAAACTTTTATTCTATTATGTCATTTGCTCATAATATCATTTTCATTAATAACATGCTGGTGTGACCAAAAATTAATGAATAAAATCATGACACCCGGTGCATTTTCATTGATCAATATCTGCTATGTCATTATTTCATCTAACACTATTAGTCAATGGTACAACATGCTAGACGAAAACAAACTAAGATATTAAATTGTAAAAAGTAATATAATTCAAAATCCTATTTATACATTAACCCTTCAAACATATAAAGTTGTTGTAGGTACTTTTGGTGTCTTAGCTGGAGGAAGTTGATGAGAGGTTGAAGATGAAACAACTCGAACCTAGATATAGAAAGCATGGTTAAAAGGTGCCAGAGTTGGTTCTTTAGGACACGCTTTGATGCTCAAGTCAATAAGGTGTTGGAGTTTAAGAGGAGAAAAATGTGAAGTGTGTGGAGGAAGCTACCATAGAGGGAAATTGCTTATGTGTGAAGTATGGGGTTATATCTTATGTACTTGGGCTTCCTCTTTACTTTATATATGAGACAAAGGGTTTTAACTTGACTAAGATAGTTTATAGTTTATGGGAAATATACGTTGACCTTGAGAAGAGTTTATGTGGATGGCTACGGTTGCATTTAATGATTCTAGACAAGTGTGAGTAGCATTTAATGATCCTAGGTAAGTCGTAGGCCAAGTGTTCAATTCTAAAATGTTGACTTGATGGGATGCCGATAGAATGTTGGGTGAGTCCTTTCCTTGATAAGGGGTGAGCCAATTTTTTTAATAAAGATGATGTGGCACTTGGGCGTGCACTAACTTGGCATCCCAAGGAGTTGACCATGTTGACTTGAGTAAATGGGCGAATAATTGCCTCCAAGTCTGAGGGGGTTATTTAGTGACTACTTCCAAACCATTGGCCAAAGCCTAATGAGACAAGATTTAGTGAGGATGTAATATGGGCTTCACAAGAAACCTTGTGATGACATGTACTTACAAGGCAAAGAGATACCTTTAGCGAGCTATTTTTGATGACATGTCCCCATGTGAGGTAAAGAGGTATCTGTGGTGAGCAATTTTTTATGATGTGTCCCTAAGTGAGATGGGAACGTACTTTTAGCAAGCTGGGTCATTAGTCAAGGTACATGGAACAGTAGGTAAGGACTTAAGAAAATTTTAAAGAAACTTTTGATGCTTTATGTTGGATATATGTGTATAAGGTGCATCAATTGGGGTCATACAAGGCACACGCTTGTGTTTTTTACTACTATGGCTGTTCAAAATACATGTCAAGTTGGAATTGAAAAGTTGTCAGGTGTGATTAAAGGTTGTGATTTTTGAAAATGAAAAGAGTTTTTAAGAAAGAATGAATGTACTTATTCTTGAAAGGGGTAACTGAATGGTTAAGTTTTAAAGGGAATTAATTTGGATCGTTCATGAACCAATTGAAATAGTTCAAGCAAGTGCCATTTCAAATGTGTCATTTAATGCTTGAAATGGTCTCAATTAGCATTGCTTCACTTGTGTTAGTTGGTTGGGTATAAATAAAACACCTAGGAATTTTCAAACTTTATCTTTGTTATTTGCTTTTGAAATAAGATTTTGCTAATTATGTTTGTCTTTTGTTTCCTACATTTTTTCGAGTATTTTGTAAAAGATTTTTTATGAGGTAAGCACTTTGGTTGCTCTTTCTTTGTTATTTTATGGGTTGTTTGAAAAAGAAAAATGACACCAAAAAAGAAGATTATTATTGAGAGTAAGCGATGATAAGGGATTCAAGGTATTGACCACCAATACTGGTGGTCATGGTAGGGGAAAAATTGCTCAAAGGGCCTAAGGTAGGGGAGAAATGGCTCAAGGAAAGTGCTATGAAGGCCAAACTAAGCAAGGTAATGAGGGTTGCATGCACGGCATGTGATTAAGGAAGTACAAGCTCTTTTAGCTGATATGATTGCCCCAGCATTTACAAAAAGGAAGAGGAAAAAGATAAAGGGAAAGTAGTGGTAGTGGTAGTGGAAGAGCCTAAGGATTTTGCTTTAGGATCGTGGCTACCAAATAGCTATCCCTACTACACAACTTTGGTCATAGTGGAGCAAGTGCTAGATTGCATGGCATTCAACCCCAATGATCTGATATACAAGATTACCATGCCTTCACCAAGCTTCACCATTAACCAAGTGAGGGACTTTGAGGGAATGGCAAGGTTCTTCCTTTATAACTTCAGGCATGGCTTTCACCTACCTTTAAATCTGTTCTTACATGTGGTCCTAGCTAGATTCAACATCACATCATTGTAAATAGTGCCAAACACATGGGTAATCCTAATCACCTACCTTATCCACTATAAATTATAAGGGTAGGCACCCTCAGTGAATGTAGTTTTGACATTATACATGCTAAGGGAAATCAATGGCTGGCTTTACTATCTCCAAGCTCGTGGTAAGTCTTGTATAGTGGAGTTGCTATCAAACAACCACTCCCACTATGAGCAATATATGGTGGCGCACATAAGAATGCTGGGTGTGAGGTTTCCATTCAAAATTAGATGGTTGTTTGCTAATGCCTATGCGAAAAGGGTCCTTGAACTTGGAAAAGATGAGGCTAGGCAAGTTCGTGCCCTAAGAGAGGTCCAGATATCCTACTAAGGTGTAACCATGTATGAAAATATTTATGATTACTACCTGGTTCCAAGGAAAGATAAACAAGTTGCTACTCTGTACAAAAAATGCTAGATGAAAAGAAGGGTAGGAAAAAAGGAGTGGATAAGGGTAAGGAAGTAGAGGCTCCTTAGGGCAAGAAATGCAAGTTCAATGTTAACTTGGCATTGTTGAATTATGTTGTTTATGTTGCTGTGGTAGCTAACCAGTGTTTTTTTCTTGTACAATTCCTTTATTGTTATTACAATAAAGAATGTGACTATAACGGCCAAGAAAACTAAGGCCCATTAGAAGGATCCTCCTATTGAAGTCATGAAGCCAGCGTTTGAGGTAATTCTTACACCAAGGGTGGAAGGGGTAAAGCATGGCAAAGGGATTGAGCTTGCATGAGGTGTAAGGAAGAATAGGCAGTTGGATGTGCCAAACTTTAGGGGTATTTTTTATGGTAATTTTGGTTTCTATTACTAACACATTTGCCTCTTGATTAATTCTAATTGCTATGTTTTTGTTTTACAGAGATGGATCGTGTTACTAAGCTTTAAAGGTCATGAACCAAGAAAGACATAGGGGTAAAAGGTCTATACATTGCACCCTCTCTTTTACTTAGAGAATGGTCAAAGGGAGCTCCAATACACCAGTTTTAACATCTATTGCTTCTGTTGCTACAATGTTCTCTGCAACTACAAAGGCACTAACACTAGTTTTTACCACCACCAAAGCATCTAAAACTACTTTTTCTATTCCTTCGATGCTTAAGGTCCTAACTTCAAAGGTGCCAACCACCAAACCTATAAAAATTGCACTAAAATTTGCCTCCATCACTACTGCTACCACTCCTACTATACTAGCCCTCACCATAGTTCTGCCTTTTCCTGTTTAACTTAACACGCCTATAGTGGGAATGAGTATTGATGTTGAAAGTCCATGAATGAGTGGATGAGCCAATCTAAAGGCTATTGCTTTGGTTATGGGCAATGCTAAGGAGAAATGGACAAGTTATCGTACGCTTGTAAACACTTAATTTTGTTCAAATTGATCAAAATGAATCCCAAATTACATTCATGATTTTGATGTGTCTAATTTAAATTTATTTAGGTATTTGATTATATTTATTGCATTTTGAATTCAATTATTATGCATCAATATTTTATTATCATTATTATTATTTAAAAAAAAGAGTTAAAGTTTTTTTTGGCTGGCAACTAAAACAAGTTGCCAACTATCAGCCAAATCTCCTAAAGTCTTTCTCAATCCTAGAAAATCTAGGATTTGAATTGGGGATGAACTCTACAAAATGAGGGAGAATTCATAGAAAGGGAATGGAATAAAAAAAAAAGGCCTCTTAAAAAACTTCTCCTTATCACTATTGGCTAAACCAACACCCATCCTTGCAACCCACTACTGCACCCCTACAAATCACTAAAAGTCCAAACCATCATCACCTAAGAAACTCCTAATTGGCCACCCATTAATCCCAACACCATTCTAATGAGCTTAACTCATTTGTACCATACTAATTGTTGCTTTTTGTATATAGCCTACAAGTGCACAAATCAAGAAATAAAGTGAAATATTATAGTATCGTCTCATCAGGGATTATAGAATATATTATTGGGTTGCTTACAAGTACCAAAAGTGAAACCCTAATAGCTTATGTCTAAACAAATGGGAATTCAAAGGGAAATAAAGATTAAAGGCAATGTGTGGGCAAGGCTCTTAACTTCACCAACTATCACTTAGGAAGAAAAAAAATGTTGCCAAAAACTAGACTAATAAAACAAGGTTTAAAAGATTACAAAGTAAAGAAATTAAAGATTATCGAATTGCTTGAAGAAATCTTGAAACAAATATTGCATGAAAACAACTTAAAGAACAATAAAGTAAATGTAGGCCGAATCTTGCAAGAAAATAAAAGAAAACTTTGATCAATCTTAGAAAAGGAATGCTCATCGAAAATTAAAGAAAACAAAACAAGATTTGTAAACTTGAAAACTAGAAAAGAAATGTCTTTAAAATAATGCTTCATGAATTAAAGGAATTTAAAAAAAAAAAAAAAAGCTTTGTGCTTATTGGCAAATCTATCATCTAAGCTAATAACTAATCTAAAGAACTAAAGAACTAAAAAAAAAAAAAAAAAAGAGAAGTGAGGGATGATGAAAATGAGTAAATGGTTTCCCTAGTGGAGGGATTGGCCAAAGGGAATAGGCTTCACAAGAGTTTGATTTGAATTCAAATACAAATGGATGAGCTTAATCTTGATTTTTAAAGCTTCATGGCAGAATAAGACTCTCCATGCTTGAGTGTTCTTAGCTGATGGTCTCTTGGTGGTTCAATCTTGGCCCTTGCTTGCATCTTGATCAAATCTTAGATAATTTCCTCTATTGGATTTGGCTAAGGCTTGGAGTTTCAAGAACAAGTTGGTTTTTATCCAAGTCTTTGAATTTTTAATGGATAAAATCCTTTTCCAAGTTAATTTTTTTAAGGCTAAGCATTAAGCTTCATGGCGGACTTCAATTTCATCTTAGCTAAATACACCTAGCCTTCATTGTTGAAAAAATACGTGGTAGCTCTCTTAGATTTGCCTTGGCCGAATAGATTAAGCTTGTAGAGTCCATGATCTGGCATATTGTTCTTCTCCCTTGCATGGCCAAATAAATAGAGTCCTTATGCAACACATTTTCTTCATGGCTAAGCAAATAAGTCACGCTTGGATCACAATTCTCTCTTGGCCAAATGTGATAGGTCAAGTAGCTTAAAATTGCATGAATATGGATTAATGTGGGAGGCATTAAGCTTCCATAATTAGGCCAAACATCTCCTTTTCATGTTTACATGCATGGCTTGCATGAAAATGAATTCTTGAGCTTGAAAACCTAAAACAATGAAAATAACATGAAAATCACTAAAAATCATCCAAAATTTTAAATTTTAGCATCATTTTAACATGTAAAAACTCTATATATTTTAGTGCTATCACATACCCACTAGAAAACCCATTAAGAACCATAAAAAAAAAAAAAAAACCTTAGGCCACTTTTGCCACCAATACATTTGAAACACGTTCAAAAAAATAAAATAAACAAAAAAAACCTATCCCTTGGGTAGGGGAACAGCAGTGCCAAAGCTAACAAGGAAAATAAAATAAAAGTAAAAATAATCAAAATAAAAAAAGTAGAAAAGAAAGTTTGATTAATATTTTGGGTGGGTTTAGCTTTTTTTTTTTTAATAAGAAAAAAGGGAAGAGAAGAAGGAAAATGGGAGCTTGTAATTGGCAATGGCAGCAAGCCTTTGATGGTGGCGGTGTGAGGAGGATCAATGATAAAAAAAAGGGGGGGAAAGAAAAGGGATAGACAACTAGGAGGAAGGAGAAGGAAAAGAAAAGAGAAGAAAAAAATAGAATGATAGAGGAAAAATGGCCATTTGTTGGCGGCTGGTGGGATCCAATGAGTCATCAGCATCAGTTAAAAAGAGAAAAAGAAAAAAAAGCCATTTTAGGAAAAAAAAGAGGGGAAAAAAAGAAGAAGAAAGAAGAAAAAAAAGTTGATCGAGTCAACCGGAACTCAACTCGATTGAACCAAACCAAAAACTAGCCTAAGCCAAATCCGGCTTAGTCAAGTTGAACCAGAACTTGAATTGGTTAGACTAAGAAAAATCACTTAAACCATGACGAACTAGCTATACCCTTTGCTCCAATGATCACATTGACCTAGGGCATTTTCAGTAATCTCCTCCGTCTTTAGTTTTTTTTCTTTTTTTTTGCTTAATTTTTTATATGTCTCTATTATTTGTATGTCTATTTTTGTGATTTTTGTTTTATTTTTTTATGAATTTTCATAAGGAAAATTAAACAAACGATGGAAATATTTAAGGAAAATAAAATATTTTTAGTTGAAATTTATTTAAAATAATTATAAGAAAAATAAACCTAGGAAAAACTGAGATTATAACTTTCTTCTATGTAATTTTAAATAAAAAGAGAAATAAAAATAAAATGAAATAATAAAATAAATTATTTGTAAATAGGAATAAAGGAAAAATAACAAAAAAAAGTAGAATAATAATAAAAATAAAATCACAAGTGGTGATTTTATTGATAATATCTAATCCATAAATTTTCTCGAAAAAATTACCAAAAGTGTTAGGAATATTTTAAAGGTTTTTCTAATAAAATTTTTATAATTTTTTTAAAAAATAAAATTCTTTTAACTATAAGAATTAAAATAAAATCATAAGTAGTGATTTTATTGAAACTCCTAGCTAAGGAATATTCCCAAGATTTTGACAAAAGTGTTGGAAATATTTTCAGAATTTGACAAATAAAATGTCTACTTACCTAATAATAATAAGTAATAAATAAATGTTTCAAAGTAAATTGAAAATCTCATCGATAAGGAAGTCACAAGTTGTAATTTTCTCAAAATTTTTAGACAAGAAATTTCTCTTAATCATACTAAAAATGTTAGTGCGATTTTAGAAATTGCTCAAACAAGAGAATTAAAATTTGCTTTGTTAATAAAATATTAAAATAAATCCAATAACAGAGCCCTTTCAAGGAAAAGAATAGATTCTTTGAATACTTTTAAGGTAAGAAAATATTTTAAGGATTTTACTAGAATGATGGAGAAATCATACAAAGTTTTTCAATATTTTAAATAATTAAAATTAATTTAAAAAACAAAAGACCATTTAATTAAGACCATTTTAGAAACGACAAATGTATTTGGTATTGTCTTCAGATAGGTGCTATAGGGTGCTAATCATTCACCATGTGTAATCGTACTCTCGAATTTAGCTTTGCAACATAAACCAAAACTTATCTCTTTTACGAAATCTTAATTGAACTTGGGATTTCTTTAAAAGGGATATTTTTAACTTGGTGGCAAATCACACCTCAATAAAAAGGATTAGTAACAATTCCTTGATTTTTAAGTCAAGTGATCAAATCCTTGAACCGATATGTTATATGATCTTAGGTTGGTTGAATAGTCTGATTTTCTTTATTCATTCATTTAAATGATTTATTTGTCTGATTACTTTTTTTTCTTTTTTTGAAATGTGCTTTTTTTTTGGTAATTTGATTGATTTATTTATTTGTTCATACACTGCACATGCATCTCATAACACGAGTTGTAAACCCAAGCTCTATCCTTCCTTAGAGAGGGTAGAGTGCTTATACTCTCTTGAGGTGCTAACCTACGTAATGGCTAGTGAATACTCTTACTCAAACTGAATCATTTTCGTTTGTAGCTTGTAACAGGTGAGAATGAAAGTGTCTTATTAGCCCAGCATGGACGACAATGAGAAATAATTTGGAAACCTTTTAGCCTTTGTTAGATCCTAAACCTTGCATATAATGCCTCTTAAGAGGCCTACCCTAGATAAAGCTATGTCAAATTTTTTATGAACCCTAATTAGGACACATAAAATGTTTTATTGTATTTGTTTCTGTATTTTCGTTGTTAATTTTCTATCTCTCTTGTGTGATGTTGAATTAGTTTATCTATGATTGTACAAAGTTTTTATTTCAATGAAACAAAAAAAAAAAAAAGCAAAAAACAAAATATCCTTACTAAGAATAGAAAGAGGGCTTAGTTTGAAATCTTTAGACTTCTACAATGCACAAACTCTAAGTAATTTATTAAATTCCATAAATAGTGTGATTTTAATAATAGACAACAAAGGAAAAATGATTGTATAGTATATACAATGGACACATTACTTTTTTGTGAATATGGTCGAAATTCATATGTGACATCAACTATACATACATATCATTGCATTTAACATGCTTCACTAACCCTGCATATATAGGTTTGTTATTCATCTTAAATCATGTAAACACAAACGGAGTAGTTACTGTCATAACGTATAAATTCGTTGACCTACCGCTAGACATAGACTTGAAGAGTCACCACAAATCTTTTTTACTTAAGTGTGATTGGCCACCTAACTGAATCTGTCCTACTTTAAAAAAGAGTTCCAAACTTGATTCGAATATCTTTAAAAGATAGATTCTAGTCTATGAAACTAAATTTTAGGTTCGAGAGTACAGTTACGTGTGATGAGGTTATAACACCCTTACAGTGTCCATCCAAAAAATGGTTCCAATTTCATTTCAAATTATCCAAGCCATAAAGTCTTTTTGTAATTTTACCAAATTATTTAATGTTGAAAATCGATTTTAAAATTATTCCAATAATTTGGTAGTAATTTAAGATGATTTTCTCACATCAGCAGTATTCATGAAAACTAATGTCCCACTCTAAACAGGCTCTATCATAAGATTCATTTAATCTTTTTGTTGTAAAAAACTTTTATCTATAAAAAACAATTTATTTTCAAAAATATCTTTTAATATGTTGCTAAGTTTTCTATCAAAAATTATTCTCCAATATGTTGGTAGGATAAAAAATTTATTTGTTTATGAAAACAATTTATTTTCAGAAATATCTTTTAATATATTAGTAAGATTTTTTATCGAGAATTATCCTCGAATATGTTGGTAGGATTTAAAAAATATTTTTTTTTCAAGAAATTAATTAAGTCATCCAACAGTTTGATGAGACTTAATTCAATATTTAAATCCTCCAATAGTTTGATAGAATTGGAAATTTATTTTTTGAAAACCTTTTTTTTAAATAAAAAATGAAATAAAATAAAATAAACAAAAATTATAATGCAAAATAATATTTTATCATGCAATAATAATAAAATTATCATGCAATAATATTAATTACAATGCAATTAAATATAATCATGCAATTATACAAATTATATTTAATAGATCACACAATAAATATGAAAACATACAATTAGATATAAAAAATATCATGCAAAAATAAACTATTTTTTTCTTTTCTCATCACATGAATTTAAATAACCATAAAGAATATTAAAATATAAATATTAAAAAAAGATAAAATAAAAAAAATCAAAGCAAAAAATAAACAATAAAAAGAAAAGGAAAAACCTACGAAATGGGCGGGTTAGAGTCGGGTCTACGCGCAGATTGCCACAAGTTCACACGGGTCAACTTCTTTACCTAAAAACAATGTCATTTTGCTTACCTATAAAAATAAAAAAAAAAATGATTTTTCTTCAAAATGCCTTAACCATTCCGCTCTCTAGTTCAAACTTTCTTTGACTTCTCTTTAAAAGTCTCATCGAGAAATTCAACCAAATGTAGAATCCGACCAAAAAAACCTAGGTTCCAATGTCAAGAAATTCAATCGAATGCTAAAAACTACAAACAATCCTAGAAAACCAATAAAATCCAAAAAATAGCTATCAAGAAATCCTCTAACCACCATCAA
The DNA here is from genome assembly GCF_002303985.1 of Durio zibethinus. The sequence goes on along the minus strand of NW_019168492.1, from coordinate 8,508,799 downwards.
AGCCACTGAAAAAATCAACCTTTCACCTTAAAATTCAAATATTCAAACTAGAAAACACAAAAACAAAACCAGATAAACCCAAATTTCAACCAAACCCAGAAATTCAAATTAAATCATAGCAATCCAAGCCAAAACTAAAATTACTTTCCCAAAGTCCAAGAACTCAAAATTCAATTTCAAAAATCTTAAAGATCTAGACCTAGAAAAATCAAAACCCTAAAAACTCCCTATAATCCCCAAAAAAAAAAAACCTCATTGAAAAACACAAACCAATAACAAATCCAAAGCTTCTAATTTTTTTCTATATAGTTTATTTTCTATCATTTCTATTTATTCACTTTTTGGCTGTGTTAGAATAGGATTTATAGAGGATTGTTAATAGGGATTTTAGGGATTCCATCGATGGTGAAAGATTTTTGGGATTTCCATTGATTGTTGAAGATTGAATCTATCATAAACAAATTCAATCCCATTAATTACTTGATTTATTTTGTGATTTGATCCATTTTTACTTAGGTTGAATTTTTGGGATTGAATCCCACAAGGCAAAACCTGATGTTCTTTCCTTTTTTTTTTTAATTTTTGACTCTTTTTTTAATTTTTGACTTTTTTTTTAGTTTGTAAAATAATAACAAAAACTAAATTAAACCAAATTAAACATAAATTAAACATAAAATTAAAAATTTTTCTACTAGGCCCAAAGTTTCACAATCAGGCCCAACTTATGGTTGAACACCCGTTTTCGATCTCGAAAATATTATCAGATAAAATGAGATGTCTACAGTTGCCCCTCTTTGCACACTTTCTGTGAAATAAGAATTGCGCAAATACATAGATACCCATTATGTATGGCAACTTTTTTTTTAAAAAGAAATCCTCTAAATTTTTGGAAAAAGAAAACTACAAATAATTCCTCTAAACAGAGGCTCAACAATTCTAAATTAACAAATGGGCTCTTTTATACATAGGCTAAACAATTTTAAAAACTTAAATCGAAAATGTCAAAAGACATCCATTTTACTCGGGTCCAAAAAAATTCAAAATTTTTTAGCCTGAAATCCATAGATTCACAATTTGAAAATTCAAGGGTTCGTAAAACTGCAAAGATTCATAAGGTTTCATAACAAAAATTGAAAGATTCCAAGACCCCAAGATTTGCAAAAAAAGTAGAAATGATTTCAAAATTTGCAAAGATTCAAGATTCGCAGAATTTTTTTTATTTGTAAGAATTCCAAGTTTCACAAAGATTCCAAAAGTTCGCAAATGATTCAAGATTCTCCAAGGTTCCATATTCGCAAGATTTCAATTTTCACAAAGATTTCATATTTGCAAAGTTTTTAGATTCACAAAGATTGTTTGGATTCGCAAGAATTTTTAGGCTCTCAAGAATAGAAGATTCGTAAGAATTCATATTCGTAAGAATTCAGATTCACAAGAATTTCAGGTTCATAATAATTTCAGTTTCAAAAAAGCTCAAATTCACAAAAATTTAAAAATTCATAAGAATTTTAGATTTGCAAGAATTTGAACTTCGTCATTGCCAAAATCTCTAGATTCAAATACTCATGTTCAAAATATTTTTATTAATGATTCACATTCAAAATTTCAAAGTTTCATATTTGAAAATTTTATGGATTCACATCAAAGATTTCAAGGTTCATAGCCAAAATTCAAAGATTCTCATTCGAAAAATATAGAGTTTCATATCAAAATTTTAAAAAATTCACACTAAAAAACTTTAATGTTTTCATGACCAAAATTTCAAAGATTCACATTCAAAAAATTTTATAATTTCACATCCAAAATTGCAAAAATTCTCATATGAAAAAATTTTAGGATTTCAACCAAAGTTTCAAAATTTCACATTAAAAAAATTTTAGAGATTCACATCCAAAGTTTCAAAAGTTCTTTTCAAAAACTTTATGGCTTCACACACAAAGATTCTCATTTGAAAAAGTTTTAGGGTTTTGCATCCAAAATTTCAAAGATTATTATTTGAAAATTTCATTTAAACAAAGGCTTTATATTTTAAAAAGTTTGAAAAGTTTTCCTCGTAAAAAAAAAATCTCATCATGAAAGATCTTCCTCACTTGAGAATTCAAAAGTTAAAAATTTTCTCCAATTAAAGTAAAATTTTAAACGCAATAAAAGCCAACGAGAATGTCTTCTACATGTTACAAATGTAACAATCCATATTCTCACTAATTGATGTAAAGGCATGTCTTAAACAATAATGCAAATGTCATACTATGATTTAAATGTTCTCTACATGATGCAAATGCATACCCCAATCATAATGCAAATGCAATTATCAAATAATTAAAAAATAATGTAAACATAATGTATATAATGCAGATGTCACTAAATCAATGCCATGAAATTCCAATTGTGGTAACAAGGTTCTCAAGACTCCACCATCTCATATATTCCTTCTTAGCTTCTCAGCATTAATGATTTCAGAATAAATTCCATCAATTGATACATGTCATTTTTTTCATCTAATCACAACTCACAGGTTATGTTGACCAATCCATCATTGCATTCATCATTGGGTCTCATTATTTGTCCTTTTCAACTCATCTTCTCAAGCTTCTTTCACTTTTGTCATCTTCGATTTCTTTCAAAAAAATAGAAAAGTCATTTACAAACATTGTCATTCATTTATTTATCATCATTCCAATTTATGACAAACATGTACATTTTCTCAAGTTATTTAGGGGATGTACAATTGGTAAAAAATAAGAAAAATGGGTCTTCATTATCAAAAAGAAGTATGGTTAAGAACAACTCAAAGATAAATGAAAGTAAAATGATGTGACTGTTTAAATGGGATATCAAAATCCAAAATAATGACTATTCAGATAATTTTGAACTCTAACTTAAAATTCTTTTCAAAAAACGCATTCCATTGATATTCTCAATCTTTGAACCCAATATTATCCATATCACTAGGATCCTTAACTGAAGGTATTTTCCCAAGTTTTTTTCTTTTTTTTTTACTTAAACTGCCTTTTCAAGTTTCCAGTTTAAGTTTTCTTTTTTTCTCTTTTTTGTATTTTTTTCTCTTTTTTTTTTTACATATCTCCTCTTCATTTTTCTTTTTATTTCCTTTCCCTTAATCCATTAGTGACACTTTGATCAAAATCCCAAACAATCCAATGAAAAATCTACCTTAGTTCAATTCATGATTCTCTAATTCAAGTATTCATATTCAATTAAAATGGACTTTTAAGGAACATAATGTAGGCTAGGGTGAGGGGTTATGAAAGAATGGATAAAATGGGCCCTAATTGTATTTGAAAGGTAATCAAACCAATGATCATTCCTTTCCATGTAAGGCACTTTAACATTTTACCCCATCAATTTCTTCTTTTTTTTTCTTTTTTTTTTTTTTACTTTTCATCATTTTTCAAGAAAAATTTAAGCATAAAAAGGCTTTGCCCCTGAAATCATTAAGGATTTTTACTTTCTTAAGCTTCTCAAACTTGGCTCCTAGTGTAGGGGTGATCCTTGGTCAGGATTTCTTGAAGAAAAATTTCAATAGGCTCAAATGAAGTAGTAAAGGATAATTTTACTTTTTTTGTAAAAAGTAGAAGAACGATGTCCATTTCTTATTTTAAAGATAAATACTCTCAATAAAGAACATTTATTAACTAAGAGCAAACTATTATAAAAATCACATATTGCATCACTTTTCTCTTTTAATAAGCAAAATTCTATACCAGCTTTGCTTCATTTGTTCAATAATCCCAACAATATTACATGAATGATGTTTTAAAAATCAAATCCTGAATTATTGTCATGACTATTTGAACATTCATTATATGGATGTTGGGAATGGATATAAGAGAAAAATGTGAAAAGGTAAAAGTATATAGTGGTGATTCATATAAAAAAGATATGGCATGAACATGCATCATATTTACTACTTTTATTAAAATGATGAAAAATAAAATGAAATTTTAGTATAATAAAATAAGTCTATTATTCCAAAAAAAAATCCTAAAATGATAAGAAGTTTCATTTAGCCTTTTCGTATCTTTCCCAAAATTACGCCCTTGGGTGATCAGGTAAAGGGCTTTTGTGTAGATTCAGCTCCCTTAATTCGTTGAAGCTCATCGAGCCTACTCAAATCAAACTTTGTATCTTATACTTGAAAAAAGGAAAGTGTTTATAGAGTGTCCCATATTCTCATTATGGTAATCACATGTGGCATTAACATTAAACCATTTGGTATAAGGTGGCTTTAATGGTTCTAAAAGAAGTGGGGATACCAGGTCATTCTTAAGCAATTTTGGGAATAGCTTAGTATAAGTTATGGGAATAGGATCAATGCAAGCTCTCTCTTGGTTGCCCCTGGATCTTCCTAAACCAATCACCTAATTGTTAGGCCTTGAAATTGATATAGTAACAAGACTAAGCTCATATGCAGGTGCTTGAAAGGCTAGTTAATAAGAGCTTGGGTAATGCTATTCATGGTTAGGTAATAAGGCTGGTAAGGGACCTGTGCAATATTATTGATTGCAACGTAGTAAACAGGATAAATAGGTCATAGATATGGAGTATAACTTTTAAATTGTTGTTTTTCAAAACTCATAGCTTGGGCTTCACCCTTTTTCTTTTTAGGCATCCCACATTTTTTGGTACTATTAGCCTCTTATTTCCCAAGCTTACCACTCTTAATGACATTTTCAATAATTTTTCTTGAAGTCACCATATCAGCAAAGTTCATTGTTGCTTTCCTTATCATCTTCTCATAATAGGGTACCTTTAAGGTGTTTATGAACAAAACAATTGTTTTCTTCTTAATTAGAAGAAGTTAAACTTGAACAACCATATCCCTTAATCAATGGGCATATTCTTTGAAAGACTCTATTGCCTTTTTATTTATGCTTTATAAAGAAAGGTGATCATAGGCCAAGTCAATGATGTAGAGGCACTGATTAATGAAAGAGTGAGTCAAATCCTTCCATGATCGGGTGTGAGTTTTATCCAATTGGACATATCACCTTGCAATGGAACCAATCAAATTATCTTGAAATATATGCATAAGTAGTATTTTATTACTAGCGTAAGTAGCCATATTATGACAGTACATTGTAACATGCATGATAAGACATTTCATATCGTCATATTTTTTCAACATCGGTACCTTAAATTTTAGAGGTATAACCATATTTAAAACTAGACAAAGCCTAGCGACATCCATGGAATCGTAAAAATCAATACCTTTCATAGCTCACAATTTCTCCTTGAGCATATTTATCTTGTAATAAGCTTTAGAGTCCTCTAAAGACTCAGCCACCTTCAATTTTAGTTTTTTCTTTGGGTTATCCAAATTGAGAAATTAGATTGGTTTAACTATCTTTTCAGTAAAGGCAAGGTTGATGTAACTTTGGATGTTCCCTTTGCTAGGTGTAAAGGGTATTTCTAAGCAAGTATAGCTTATAGGAAATGCGAACAATTGTCGTGGCAACTTTGAGTAGATTTGGCCTGATAAGGGCCATAACTCAAAGGATACAGAGGATCAACAACATTATGTGAAACATCTTCTATTGCCTTTCCTTTTTTTAGCTTACCCAATGCTTTAAGGATTTTGCTTAATTCTCTCTTGATTTCTTCTTAAGCCCTTTCCAACTTCTAAACGCAATTTGTGTTGTCTTGCTCCATTCTTCTGGCTTTAGCTCAAGTATTATACTTGTAGTGAGTTGGTCGAGCTATCCTTAAACCTTGATCTATTATAATTAGGGTACATGTTTAGAATGATGTTCATAAAACCATCCAATTATGCATGAGAAAAAATACAAGAATGCATGAATACAATAAGGAGAATTTACCATATAACAATTGTTAACGAAGGAAATCTTTATTGAATTAAAAGTTATTTCTAACCAAATCCAATATTACATCCATGAAAAGTCTAGAATTTATTGAGGAAAAAATTTCTAATTTGTCGCTACTAGCTTGGACTTCATTAAGGAAATCTAGCAGTTCTTGACCATGTGCTCCCGCTAATGGCACCCTTGTCTTCCTTTTTTCAACCTTTTCTACCATATCCTTGGCTTTGTAAGCAGTTATAGGGATTTGGCTAAGCAAAAACTCCAACTAGTTTTGCTTTCTCACATAAGCCTCTTTTAGTTATTCACATTTTTCATTCAGAGCCCCCATTTGTGCTCCAATTTCAACCACCAACCCATTTAGCATTTGGATGTGTCTTTGTGCTTCAAAGAATGTCTCATCCATTTTTTATAGCTCTGCTTGCAACTGTTCATTTTCTTTCAAAATTTTGACCAATTCTTGATTGGTGGGTGACCGTGTTATGTTAAGGTCAATGAACAAACTCTTCTATTCATCCTTTTTTTATTCAAGTGCTTGAACTTCCTTTTTTAGCCTTTTATTTGCAAGCTTAAACTTTTCGAACTCCCTCTTCGAGCCAATAAAAGACTTTGCTAGGCTTTCAATGGATGTAACTAAGACTTTCCTTATTAAAATTATTTTGTCGCAATTACTTTTTATGATGAATCTAATGATGTGAATGCATGCATAGTAAAAGAAAATGGTTAGTAGGCATATAATATATACAAAGAACAATATATAAATGCAAAAAACAACATAAAGAGTTAGTAAGCAAATAATATATGAAAAAATAATACATAAATTTACAAGCAAAATAAACATCCCATCATATGTCCTATTTAGGATTTTCTAACTCAAGGGAAGGCATGGCTTTAACCTAGGTTCAAATCCTTACGTTTATTTACTTGCTAGGTTTAAAAGTTTGACAATCTAAGGGTTCCCAAATTGTTTCTTACATCATTGTCTATTATAGACTAGTAAGGCATCTCAATCCTTACCCATTATAGGCTATAAGTGGAAAGGGACAAAACTCACAAAGGCAATTTTTGCTAGCTCATACAGAGGCATAAAATCTCATAAAGGTGTAGGTACTTTACTCTTCCTAAAGGAGAAAACTCAAGTGTAGAGCTCATGTTATGCATATGCAAATGAATGACAAATATAAAATGAATAAACAAATAAATAAAATACAAACAAGGAAAAAAATTCTTAAATTTATTAGGTTAGGCTTAGATAAGAAATCATTTACTATTCTGACTCTCGATGTCTCCAATAGAGTCACCAAACTGTCATGACATAAGGATTTGTAGACCTACCATTATCCATAAACTTGAGGAATCGTTACCAATTTTTTTTATTTAGGTGCGATTAGCCAGCTAATTGAATCTATCCAACTTTAAAGAGGAGTCCCAAACTTGATTTAGGTATCTTTAAAAGGTAGATTCTATTCTACAAAATCAAATTTTGTGTTTGGGAGTACGATTACACGTAAGAAAAGTTATAACACCCTCAGAACGCCCATCCAAAAGATGGTACTAGTTTGATTTCAAATTATCTAAGCCATAAAGTCTCTTTGCAATTTTACCAAATAAGTTAACTATTGAAAATCAATCTTAAAATTACTTCAATTGTTTGGTAGCAATTTAAGATGATTTTTTAATCTCAACAATATTCATAGAGACTAGTATCCTACTCTGAAAAGGCTCCGTCATTGGATTCATTTAATGTTTTTGTTGTAAAAAACTTTTGTTTATAAAAAATAATTTCTTTTTAGAAATATCTTCCAATATGTTGGTAAGATTTTATGTCAAAAATTATCCTCCAATATGTTGGTGGGATTAAAAATTTATTTGCTTGTGAAAACAATTTGATTTTATAAATATCTTCCAATATGTTGGTAAGATTTTCCATTAAGAATTATCTTCCAATATGTTGGTAGGATTTTAAAAAATATATTTTTCCAAGAAATTCATTAAGTCATCCAATAGTTTGGTAAAACTTAATTCAATATTTAAATCCTCCAATAGTTTTGTAGGATTGGAAATTTGTTTTTTGAAAAACCCTTTTTTAAAATAAAAAAAATGAAATAAAATAAACAAAAATTATCATGCAAAATAATATTATATCATGCAATAATAATAAACCATCATGCAATAATATTAATTATCATGCAATTAAATATAATCATGCAGTTATACAAAAGTATATTTAATACATCACACCATAAATATGAAAACATGCAATTAAATATAAAAATATCATGTAAAAATAAACTTTTTTTTCTTTTCTCACCACATTAATTCAAACAACCATAGTGAATATTAAAATATAACTATAAAAATAATATAAAAATAAAATCAAAGCAAAAAATAAACAAAAAAGGGAAAACCTATGAAATAGTAGAGTTGGAGCCAAGTCAACACAAAAGTTGCACAAGTTCACACAGGTCAAATGCTTTATGCAAAAATGGCTTCATTTGCTTCCCTATAAAAGCAAAAAAATTGGTTTTTTTTTTTCAAAATGCCTTAACCATTTCCCTCTCTAGTTCTAACTTTCTCTAACTTTTCTTTAGGAGTCTTGTTGGGAAATTCAACCAAATGTAGAATCCAACCAAAAAACCCAGGTTTCGGTGTCAAGAAATTCAATTAGCAACCAGAACCTGCAAACTTTCCTAGAAAGCCAATAAAATCCATAAACCGACCATCGAGATACCCTCCAACCACCGTGAAAGTCATCAGAAAAATCAACCTTTCACCAAAAAATTCAAATATTCAAACTAGGAAACCCAAAACGAACCCAAATAAACCCAAATTTCAACCAAACCCAAAAATTCAAATTAAATCCTAGCAATTCAAGCTAAAACTAAAAAAAAAAATCATCAACCTAGAATTAAAATTACTTTCCAAAAGCCCCAAAACTCAAAACGCAAACATTCAAAAATCTTAAAGATCAAGACCAAAAAAAAAAAAAAACCTTAAAAACTCCCTGTAATCCCAAAAAAACCTAGTTAAAAAACACAACCCAGAAAACCCAAAAAAACCAAGTTCAAAATTCTATATAGTTTTTTTTTTCTATCGTTTCTATCTATCCGCTTTCTACTTGTGTTAGAATGGATTTATAGAGGATTGTTAATAGGAATTTTAAGGATTCCATCAATGGTAAAATATTTTTAGGATTTCCATTAATTGCTAGAGATTGAATCTGTCACAAACATACTTAATCCCATTAATTACTTGATTTATTATGTGATTTGATTCCTTTTTACTTAGGCTGAATTTTTAGAATTAAATCCCATAAGCCAAAACTTGATGTTCTTGCCCCTTTTTTTAAATTTTTAACACTTTTTTTAGACTTTTGACTTCTTTTTTTACTTTTTAAAATAATAACAAAGACTAACATTAGATCAAAAATCAAATTAAACCAAATTAAACATAAATTCAAAATTTTTCTATTAGGCCCAAGTTTCACAATCGACCCAACTTATAGTCAAAAACCCATTTTCAATCCTAAAAAGTTTTTAGACAAAATGGGTTATCTATAGTTGCCTTTGTGAATATTATAGCTTAAGTCCAATGAAGAAAGGTACACATGTCAATGTATGATTTAAGGGTAAAATTCATTTTTAACTTTTCATAAAAAAAAATTGAAAAGAAAATTTTGAATGATTGACTTTTACTTTTCTTATCTCAGGTTTAATCTTTAGGATATTTCCATTTTGATGCATCAAATTTGAAATCTTAAATAGTTCCAATGAAAAGAAATTTTCCTACTTAGTTCAAAAATTGTATATATTTAATATTACACTTTGACAATTGTAAAGAAATTTTTAAGAAATAGTGTAACGATATTTTTTTTAATTAATACTCATTCAATTCATTTAAAGATTTTTAAGAATTGAAAATTTTCTTTTAAAAAACCCTATATAATTTGATTTCCAAATCAGGAGAATAAGGAATATGACATAAAATTTGAGTCACGAAAAAATTGGTGATCATTATTAGAAATAAACTCATCTCAAAAATTATCTTTTTAGCTAATTTCTTCCATGTTTCAAATATGGACCTAATTCTTTGGGGGGCATAAGTTTAGGCTCCTTGAACCCTGTTTCCGTTATAGTTCAACATGATATTAAAAGTAGAAACTTTTATTGGGCAATGAATGAAATGCACTAATTTTGAAAATTCATTTTGAATTCTTTGAAAATCAAACATGATACTATCTTAACAACTTAAATGTTGGTAATTCAATACGTGTCAAAATCATGTTCGAACCCTAAGTGCTCCAAAACTATCTTAATCTCCTTTGATGACCTAAAACCCATAAATTCCATAATTTGTTTCCCTAATGCAAGGCCATAAAGAAAACTGTATCTCATTGCCTAAGGCAAGTCTTATGTCAAATTTTTCCCTCTCATTTTTTGAAAATATTCAAAACCAAAATGAGGCTTTTTGGAATGCAAATTAGGTCAAATTCAAGACACTCCAAGTAGCATGATTTTCTTTGTCAACCATTGCTTGAGTGACAAATAAAATGGGGCACCATTCATATATGGCAAAAAAAAAAAGAAAAAAGAGAGAAAATATTATTGATAGTTGTGTTATGCACTCAAAATTTTCAAATGATTCAAAAAGAAAAGGTCAAAAAAGGTCAAAAAGTCAAAAAATTTTAAAAAATCCAAAACATGAAAAAATCATGTTTCTTAACCTACATAGATATTCGTTTTTCAGTTCAGGTGATTATGTTTAAAATGATCAATGGCCATCTTTCGCTTCTTTTCACGAGTAGAAAAATTATCCCCTTTGCTATCCTTTTAAGCTTATTGAAGTATTTTAAATAAACTTTGACCAATGATCACACTTCACATTAGAGGCAAAAAAACTCATGTTCGAGATTCAGGCATAATAAAGTTTTATTGGAGGAATAAAATGATCTATTTTAAAGGGCAAACATTTATGGATTGAGTTTTAATTGAGAAAAAAAAAAAAAGAAAAATTGAAAAGGTCAAAAAATGAAAGTGAAATAATGAGATGACCATTTCAAGAATGAAGAGACAAATACCTCAAAGGGAATGCTTTGTAAAAAATGACATGATCCTTGGTTCCATTAACCTTAAATACATATTTTGGGTTGATTTATCCATTTTTTCATAACCCTGGAACTTGGCATATATTACATAGCCTAAAAACTCCATTTTGATCAAACATAGGCATTTAAATTAAAGAGCTTAGTTCTTTAGAATTATACATATTAGTTATTAATCTGTCAGATTTCAATTTGCCTTTCAATATTAGGGTTTTTTTTTTCCTGAACCAGTTCTTGTTGAGAAAATTTTTAAAGTGCATGATGGAACCATTGACAACAAAAAATAGAGCAAACAAAAAAAAAAAGAGAATGAATAATGAAGCTCTAGGCTGAAAATTCTAAAAAGGCAGTCTAGAGTAGAAATAATTATTTTGGTGCCCCATAAGATTTTTGAACGAAAAGTTTCCAAGGTCTTGACAAAGAAAAAAGACCATGAAGGAAATTTCAATAAACATGGAAGACTTTTAAGAGATCAATACTGGCTGAAGAGCTTACTTCTAAACTTCAAATCAAAACCTTTGTTTTTTCCTTCAAAGTCATCAAAACTTTTCGCATTGCCTAAAAATGAAAGATAATTTTGACACATATTGAAGTATCCTATTAAGAAATTGAGAGTTTCAAATTATGTTTGGTTATCAAGAATAAAAATGTTTTGAAAAATTATTTCCTTTGTAAGCCTAAATAAAAGAACAACCCCTTTCTCATTGAACTACGAACTTGGTGAATTCTTCAACCAAAAAATTAAATTGTTGATCAATCCCATTTTTGAATTTTTTTATAGTTATAACCAATTTTTAAGAGATTTGCAAGTTATGTGTTTTTAATTTTTTTCATTGATTATCGAAATACTTTATGTGGGGCAATTTTGTGATTATTTTGAAAAAGTTTAAAAATTAGTATAAGGTATTGAGATCATTTTTTTTTTTTTGTGAAAAGAAATTTTCAATGGTAAGGATTTGAATAGAGATCCTCTTTTGCATAAAAAAATCTTTAAATCTACATTATTGCAGTCAATAATTTGTATTTGCATCATTATATGCTACATGGAAAAGGCATTCTCGTTTGCATCTTTGCACGCTGCATTTGCATCCAGTAAAAAGACATTCACATTTGCATAAAGGCATTGTCTATATGAAAAGAACTTGTCATTTGCATTATTGGGATAAGTTTTGCATTCACATCTTTGTTAAGCATCTTCGATAGGTACATTCCTATCATGGAAAAGACATGTGCATTTTAATCACCAAAAAAGAATTTAGCATTTGTGATCATTTGCATTGGTGTACAAATACTCACATTTTCACCATTTATTTTGAGATCAAACATTTGCATCATAATTTCATTTGTCAATTTTGCAAACATCGAGAAAAATAAAAAAAATATAAACATTTTTTTGAGTTTTAGAAAAAATAACAAAAAAAAAATCAAGGAAAAGTTTGTCAAAAGAAAAAGTGTTGAAAAAAAAAGAAAAATAAAGGAAAAAGTTTGTCCAAGGAAATGAGAAGTTGATGTTGTATGGGAAACAAGAAGAATGAAAAGAGTTTTTCTTAAAAAAAATGTTTGAGAATTTTTTAAAAGAATGAATTTTTTAATATCAAATTCAAGATAAGATTCAAGTCTAGTTTAGTTGGCACTGATGAGATTGAAGCCCAGATTAGCTGGCATTTAAGCCAAAGTTAGTTGGCACCTAAGCCAGATTAGCTGGCACTCTAAGCCGAAATTAGTTAGCACTTGAGCCTAGATTAGCTGGCACTTAAACTTAGTTTAGCTGGCACTTAAGCTTAGTTTTACTGGCACTTTAAGGCCAGATTAGCTAGCAGTTAAGCCTAAATTAATTGACACTTTAAGCCCAAATTAGCTAGCATCGATGAAAATTTAAGCCTAATTTAGTTGGCACCAATAAAGATTTACGCCCAATTTAGCTGGCACAAAGATAAGATTATTAAGCCCAATGAAGTTGGCACTAATTAAGAAAAAGGTTATAATTGAGTTTTGTTTAAAATCACTCAATGGTGATATCCGAGTATCCAAGTCTAAATTTGCATTCTCTTTAATGATGATATCTGAAGACATCAAAATCAATTAGTGGTAATATCCAAGTATATGAAGTTATTTGTATTTTCTCAGTAAAGATATCTAAGTTTCTTTCGATGGCGATATCTGAGTTTTCCTGTAATGGAGATATCCAAAGACATTTGCATATTTTCTTGGTGGTGATATCTGAGTCTCCCTTCGATGGTGATATCCAAATTCATTTACATATTTTCATAGTAATGATATGTAAATTTTCTTATGATGGGATTAAAATAAAGTCATGAGTGGTGATTTTATCGAAACTCCCGGTTAAGGAATTTTTCAAAAATTTTTCCAAAAATGTTGGAAATATTTTGGGAATTTGAAAAATAAAATTTCTACTTACCTAATAATAACACATAATAAATAAATGTTCCAAAGTAAATTGAAATTCTCATCAATAAAGAAGTCATAAGTGATAATTTTCTCAAAATTTCTAGACAAGAAATTTCTCTTAATCATACCAAAAGTGTTGGTGCAATTTTAGAAATTGCTCAGACAAGAGAATTATAATTTGCTTTGTTACTAAAATATTAAAATAAATCCAATGATGAAGCCTCTTCAAGGAAATGAATGGATTCCTTGAGTACTCTTGAGGTGAGAAAAGTTTTTTGAAATTTTACCAAAATGATGGAGAAATCATACAAAATTTTTTAATATTTTAAATAATTAAAATTAATGTTAAAAAAACCATTTAATTAAGACCATTTTAGGATAACACAAAGTTATTTGATATCATCTTTAGATGAGCGCCATGGAGATACTAATCCTTCCTCATGTATGACCATACTCTCAAATTCAACTCTACAATGTTGACCAAAACCTATCTCTTTTACGAAGTCTTAATTGAACTAGGGATTTCTTTAAAAGTGATAGTTTTAACTTAATGGCCAATCATAACCTAATAAAAAAGATTGGTGACGACTCTTTGATTTTTACGTCTTACAATTGAATCCCCAAATTGATACATTATGCAACACTGACTTTACAGCAATCAATGAGAAGCCCACAGACATTTTCCCTTCTAAAGCTATTCATTTATGAACCGCTACTAGCCTCTTAAGAAAAGGTTCAAAGGTTCCCTTTTCTGAGCAACCTTTAGGCAGAGTTATGTTTAGTTGCAGAGGTATCAACTTTGTTGTTCATGTGATGTTGTTGATTGTGTGGTGCTAGTTGTTTATTTTTTTTTTTTGTGGTTTTGTTTGTAGTCCTTGGCAAATAAAGTTAGACTTGTATGGAAAATCAAAAGAACTGCAAAAATAAACTAAAAATAGGGTTTACTTGAAGGCTTTGGTCTAGGAGAGAGATGTCTCTATTGAAGGGCTAAAGAACCTTAATGCCTCATACTTAAAAAAGACTGACGAGTTTAAGACCTAGTTGAGAGAGACCACAGGTAGGAATCTAGCTTTACAGTAGCTTTTGGATAGAACCAGTGCTCACCTTAAAAAGGTAAAAAGGGTAAGAAACTGTAGGGCAAACAAGTGGTGGTTACTACTTATGCTAGCTAGATGCAAATGAAAAGGGACCAAGCTTTAGTGGAGAGAAATCAAGTTTTAGTTCGTACCCTTCAACTGAAAGAAAAACTAGCCAAGCTTAAGGTAATCTAGAAGGGAAAAAGGTTGAGTCCTCTAGCAGGTTGAAAGAGTAAGATGAAGAATGTATTAGAGTCTACCTAACAAGTGGGGAACAGTGATAGCTCTTAGCCTTCTACCAAGTGCAACTACATGTGAAGCCCATAAACTTAAGAAAAGTAGACTTCTTCAAGATAACATTACCTCCTGAGGACTGTAACATGGAATTCCCTGAGGATATGGCCCTACTAAAGGGAATTAAGGTGTCCAAAGGAATGGTTAAAGTCTTAGCAAGCCCTAACCTCAATGCTTCACCTACTCCAATTGGTGATCATGAAGCTAGCAACTTTGGTGCAGAGCCTACTCTTATGGGTCATGAAGTTGAAATTAATGCAGCTACCCTTCCCTTTAGCGATCTTAAGGTTATGTTGATTGAAAAGGCCTCTATTCCTACTAATGATGATCACCCTTCTGTTGCTCTTGTTCTTTTTACTGATATAAATTTTTTTGCTTCTTAACATATCTTATGCTTTTTCTTTCTATTTCATTTATTGTATTTTTCCATAGATGTACACATTTAGTATTATTTTTTCATAGCCTTGTGTTGAATTTGATATGGCTATCAGTTAGATTTAGCCTTATACTCTCTTGTGCAAAAATGACTATTCTAAGTATTTGAACATACTGATTAGGATGGGAACTTGCTAACTTGCTCAATTTAGGCTGAGTTTAATGAAATTATTAAGTGATCTATGTGACCACTGCAAGATGATATGTGCTTTGAAAAGGTTCACTTATTGTAGACTAACCTACTTTCAAGTTCACAGTAAAATATCATCATATATCATATATAAATATATAAAATATAAAATATCATATATAAATATATAAAAAAAATTTATTATTATTATATATATTTTATTATATTATATATATTATATATAAATATATATAAAATATATAAATAAAATAAATATATAAATATATAAAAATAAAAGAAAAGTCAAAAAAAGTAAAAAACTAGATCCCCTTAATAAGCTTAGTTTTTCTTTAACAAGAAGATTGTGCCTCTAGACTTTTTCAACTTATATAATGATCTGTTGACTTATTTAAGAATTTAGAAGGATTATTGCCTTGAGGCAAAATGTAGTATGAAAATACTTAGGAATATTTACAGATACAAAATAGCTTGTTAAAAGTAACAAGTACATGTATCTTTTTGTGAAGTGGTTTTTTTATAGTAATTTTGTCTTGGTATATGAGCCTTGTTTAGCCGTGCTAGCATAAGAGTTGCATTGTTGAGATGGAAATGGCATGCAAGGTGCATTGGGCATATTGGCAAAGTACCCTTAACATAGATAGGTATATGGCATGCAGAGAGAATTAGGCGTGTCAGCATGAAGCTTTAACATGATAAGGATCATGCGTAGGGCATGTTGAGCATGTTAGCATGAGAGCTTTAACGTAAAAAAGATGGCAAGTAGTGGAGCATTATTAGAGAAATGTGATAAAATGCCTTCTTTCTTTATTAATATTTTCTTGTACATAATCTCTTACAATGAAAAGAAAAAGGATGATGAAACCCATATATATTACTGAGAATTAGTATAAAGCAAAAAGTGTTATACAAATTTAAAGGACCTGATAATGGATGCTGGTCTTATGTACTATTTCTTTAAGTGGACAATGTTTTATGTTCTTGCTATGGGATTGCCCCTTATGTCCTCTAATTTGTATGCTTCAAACCCAATAATAGCAAAAATTCTATAAGGTCCATCTCAGTTAAGTGACAACTTCTTTTTTTCCTTAACTAGTTTAATAGCTTTATAATTCATGAGTATCAGGTTGCCTACTTGGAAGTGTCTATGCTTAATTTAAGAGTTGTAATACTTAACAACATGACAGGCTCTGGTAGCCATTTTGACTTCAACTAAGTTTTTGGTTCTAAGTTGGCCCTTAGAGCTTTTTTATTTTGGTTAAGATCGAAGTGTGCTATTCTAAGTGTGTTCACGCCATCTCAGTAGGTATTACTACTTCTTCAAAATAAGTCAATGTGAAGGATGTTTCCCCTATTGCTAAATGGTCTGTGGTTTTGATATACTAGTAGCGTCTTCCACCAAGCCCCTTTAGCTTTGTTAAGCTTTTTCTTTAAGGCTATTAAGATCTTTCAATTCATGGATTTTACATGGTCATTGGTCTAATGATAGGCTCTTAAGCTATATACAAAGGCTATCTTGAAATTATAGTAGAATCAATTTAACTTATCTATTAGAAATTATGTCCCTTTATCCATCACAATAGTGTGAGAGAGGCTAAACTTACACACAATATACTTTCATATAAAATCTTTCACTATCTTAACGGTAATGGTTGCCACAGGTTCTACCTCTACCCACTTGGTAAAATAATCATAGGCCACAATCATGAACTTCTTTTAAGCAATCATCATAAAAAATGAGCCTAGGATGTTAATGCCCTACTAAGTAAATGGTAATGAGCTAAAATTTTAGTTAAAGGCTTTTACTAGCTATCGAGGGACCTTTGTAAACTTCTTACACTTATCACACTTCTTGAGTAACTAACTGGACTTTTCTTCAATGTAGGCTAATAGTAGCTTTGTCTCAGTGTTTTTTGCATAAATGTTGGCCCACCTACATGTTGGCCATACACCTCTTCATGAATTTCCCTTAAAACATTCTACCTCACATGGGGACAGGCACTTGAGAAAGAAAGCTAAGAAGGCTTTTTTGTACAAGGTGTCCTCTACTAATGCAAACTGAGATATTGTCTTTTATGCCTTTTACATTATACGGGGTCAGAGAGGTGTTCCACTTTGATATAGGCTTTGGTTGAATTCATCCAAGTGTCCTTTTCTTCTATACATAGAAAAGGGGCTTTACAGGTAGCAAGGTATGGATAAATACTCCAATAAGATTTTTCCACGCTCTTTAATCTGAATGGTGGCAGCCAACTTAAACAACGAGTTAGCCTTAGTGTTGCTGGCATGAGGGACCTACTATAAGGTCATTATTGTGAAAGGCTAACTAAGTTGGCAGATGATATCATGGTATTTGGTAAAAGTGGGATCTCTAACTTTATACTTACCATTCACTAGGTGGGTGACCAATTGAGAATCTATGTATATGATTAAATCTTTCACATTCAAGTTAGCTATTAACTCCAATTTTGTGTTGTTGGAGTAAAAAAAACCTAAAGACAAACCATATTGCCATTCGTATCCTTAGGGACTCAACAATAAGATCACTATATTGGAGCCATATTTTTGAAGAACTATCAACGTATAATAGGTAGGTTTGTTATGGTAGGGGGCCAACTATTAGGGGTATTGGATGATCTAGGGGTGTGGTGTGAGGGGCTTGGTAGGTTTGTCTACCTTTTTTGTTATTAATGGTTCTACTTGCTAAGGTTGAGATTGGGGTTAGGGTTTTTTTTTTTTTGTTGCTATGATGCTTTTACCTCAAGGGTAAAGGAGTATTCAATGAGTAAGTTACCTAAAACCTAAGTATTGATAGCCTTTCTAGGATTATACTCAATGTGAAATTTGCTAAGTTCCACACTGCATTTCATCATTTTTCCTAAATTGCCAATCTTGTGTAAAAACTCTTTGAGTGGCCAATCTATTAACACAATGATGGCATGCACCAGGAAATATTACCTTAGTCAACAAATGACCGTTACCAACGTAAAAGCTATCTTTTCCAATAGCGTATAATTAACTTCCCCATTTTATAGTGCTTTACTAGCATAATACACTAGGACTTGATTCCTATTTGCTTTTTTAGCCAACATTGTCATCACAGTTTTACTAGATGCTACTAGATACACATACAACGGCTCATCAGAAATAAGGATGATGAGTAGAAAAGGTGAGTGAAGGTACCACTTTAACTCTTCGAAAGCTTTCTAGCATTAATCATCCCAGTTGAATTTAGTTGCACTTTAAAAAACTTTAATAACAGTAAGCACTTATTAACCAATTTGGATACAAAGTAGTTGAGGACTGTCGCTCGCCCTATCAATGTCTGTATCTCTTTAGTATTTCATAGAGGGTCATATTCAAAATGGCTATTACCTTTTCATTATTTGCTTTAATACCCTTGTTAGAAACCATAAACCCTAAATATTTACCTATCTCCACACCAAAAATACATTTGTCATGATTTAACTTTATGTTATATCGTCTCAAGATGGAGAAGGCCTTTACTAGGTCCTGTTTATGCTGCTTCAACTAAGGGCTCTCAATTAACATGTCATCCATATACACCTTTAAGGACTAGCCACTCTACTCCTTAAAAATCTTGTTGACCAACCTTTGATAGATGGCTCCTACATTTTTTAGCCTAAAAGGCATGGCCGTGTAGCAAAACAAACCATCATTTGTGATAAAGGACATCTTTTCTTAGTTCACCTTTGCCAATTTAATCTCGTTGTTTCATGAGAAAGAATACATAAACCTCAAATATTTATAACCTGTAGATAAGTCAACCAAACAATCAATTGAAGGCAAAAGGAAACTATCTTTAAGGTAAGCCATGTTAAAATCTGTAAAATCCACATACATCCGTCATTTTTTGTTTGCCTTTTTCACTATAGTAATGTTGGCGAGCCACTCCAAGTATTTTACTTCTTTGATATATCCAATCGCCAGTAGTTGATCAACTTCCTCTTTGATTGCTTATATTTACTCAGGGGTAAATGCTTTTCTTCTACTTCACTAGCTTAGTGGTTGGGTCCACATTCAAGTGATGAGCACTAATATGCTCATGTATGCCTACTATATTTATAGCGAACCAAGCAAATAGGTCTGCATTACTTTGTAGGAACCTATTTAACATGCCTCACCTTAGAGTCCAACAAAGAACACGTTTAGGTAACCAACTTTAAGTTTGATGGATATAGTTGGACTGGCATAGTTTATTTAACAAGGTGAGCCTTAGACTCCCTTGTTTCATCATGGATATCCAAACTATCTATATTGAGTGGTTAGGCTAGGGTAGGGTTTATTAAATGTACTAAGGGTGGGGGTTAACCTATGTTTCAGGCTCTTCTAATGGTGGAGGTGATGTGCTTGTTGTTTGGTCTTCCTTCCACGTTAACAACAAGCTTAACAGATGACATTAATGGGCTATGACTTGGTTGATTTTCATGTATTTCACACCTATGGGCATGGGGAACTTAAACTTCATACAGTAGATAGTTGTCACCATTTAGCTTTCTTTATTAATGGCCTACCAAAGATAACATTATAGGTTAAAGGTTGATCTACCACCACTAAAAAGTCTACTAATGTGGTGAATGTGTGCTTGCCATATCTCATAGTGACTGGTAAGGTGATAGAGCTTTTTACAATAATGGCCAGGTTGATAAAATCAAATAAGCTCAGATGGCCTTAGGTCATTATTTGAGAATCTTATTTGCCTAAATGCATAGTATTGTATCAGACCTATTGACTATACTTCCACTATCCACTATGATCTTTCTTAGTTGGTAATTGATAATTATAGTCAAAAACACTATGGGATCATTGCCATTATCCACCAAAATGCTGTTATCTTCTTCTAAAAATTGAACCTGCCAATCTTTCATCTTTTGTTTTTTGAAAGCCACATCAATGGCCATAACACTATACAAATGAGATTTACGATTTGATTTATAGTTAACCCAGCCCTCTGTTGCCCCTAAATAACATGGATTATTCCTTAGATTAAGCGTTTGCTAGCAGCTTTGGCTTAGTGAGCTTCTTCTTCTTGGTTAGATGAGCCTTCACCTTATGATCGAGTGAATGCACTTGTACCAGGCAAAGTGTAAGGTTATTGTAATTATTGTCATTATGAGTGGGTTAGGTGTATATAAGGCCCTCTAAACTCTCGATCTCCTTTTGAAGAGTAATGCACTCATTAGTGGAGTGCTTCATAACTGAATGATAGCTACAATATGATTTCAGTAAAGCCTGATTGCCAAGCCTTCTAGGGAGAGGTCTTGTTTAGTTGGTTCATTGGTTAGGTTTTTAGGTAAGGCATTGGGTTATGGCATTGAGAGTTTGATTTGAGTTTTGGTTGTGGCTAGGCTATGACTGCGAGGTACAGCTATTGTTATTTTGCCAATCTCTCTTTTTGGGTTGGTTATTAGCTTGGTAGTTTTCATAGAAATGTTGGCTTCGAGTATCTATCTACCTACCATCACTTCGTGGATGTTTAAGGTGTTGTTCACACCTTTTAGCTCTATTTGCTACCCTAATCTCTTTAGCTTTGGCAAACATTTGGGCTCTATCATAAGCTCATATAACTGCTCAAGCTTGTTTTCTATTAGAGAGTACTTGAAGTGGTCGTGCCCACACTAAAAGTAAAAGCCTAGATAGCCCATTTAGTGTTGAGGTTTCTTATATTCAATTTAGACGTATTAAGCCTTTTCAAGTATAACCATAAAGTTGCATCAAGTTTTTGCTTGACGGCAAGTAAACTTGTAGATGAGCAAATTATTGCCTTACTACTCAAAAGGGGGCTAAAAACTACTTGCTAAGGTATCAAAGTTGTACATAGTGGCTGGGGCCATGAAATAAAACAATGCATGACCTCTTCCTCATAAGATTGTATAGAAAACCCTGCATTTATTGTATCCAAGGTATTATGTAGATCTATGAAAGTTTTAAAGTGATATAGGTGGTCATTTGGACTAGTGGCCTAATTTTACATTTCTTTGGGCAATTTTAGGGAGGTAAGGATATCAGCTTGTCTGATGGTGGGCATGAAAGGGTTGTGGTCATCTTTTAGCTACTGGAGATCTTTGTTCTTTTCTTTTTTGAAATCGATAGGCTCTTTGAGTAAGGCAGCTACTTGCATAGCTAGTTCATTATTGAGGTTAGGGTTTGCATGAGCTTGATCTTGTATGGTGGGGTCATTAGGATAAATACTCTTGTAAAGATTAGGTGTGGCTTTTTTCAAGGTTGGTAAGGTTTTATGGTGTCCTATAAAGGATAAAGCTAAGCTTTCTCTTAGGTGTGGTCTTTCTTAATAAGGTTGTTAAGTAACTTGTTGGTACTATTGAAGTAGCCTCTGTCGAATGGCCACTTAAGCATTTAAGAGTTCTATCCGGGTCATTAATGCTAGTAAAAGTCTAGGGGAGGTTTTTGCATGTTCGGTTGGTATATTAGCATTTACGAGATAGAAAGTGAAACATGATCGGTGGATGTTGCAGGAAGAATGTTTTGCCAGTGAATGGGATTAATGGGTTGTGAGGATAGGATTGTATAAGGGGTGGTTGGGATGTTGGGTTTAAGGGTTCAACAACAATGGTGTGGACTAATGGTGAAGTTAATGTCATATTTAGAGATAGGATTCCCACTAAGTTTTGGTAAAATCCTAGAGATGGTGCAACCCATGCACTTAATGAGAATAGGTTATTACGGAATGCAAAAATAGGTTTATACCTGGGATTCCACGAGGAAAGCTTTGGTGATGGGATTTTTTAGGGTAGGTAGCATGGCTACTGCATCAAAGATAACTGTAGGTTAGGTTATTGCATTTATGGTGGGTGTTGTAATTTTAGAGGATTAAGGATGGTAAGACATGGCTATCTTTCCCATAGACAGCACCAATTGTTGAGGGTATTTTTGGTGTCTTAGTTAGAGGAAGCCAGTGAAAGGTTGAAGATGAGAAGGCCTGAACCTATAATTAGAAAGCACAGTCAAGAAGCATCAAAGTTGGTTTTTCGAGACACATTCCGATGCTCAAGTCAGTGAGGTGTTGGAGGTAAGGAGGGGAATAAGGCAAAATGTGTAGAGAAAGTTACCATAGAAGGAAATTGCTTAAGTGTGAAGTATAGGGTTCTGTCTTATGTACCTAAGCTTTCTTTTTAGCTTATATATGAGACAATAGGTGGTAACTTAATTGAGATAGTTGATAGTTGATGGGAAATATATGTGGAGCTTGAGAAAGGTCTACATGGTTGGCTACAAGTCACATTTAATGATCCCAAATAGGTGTGGGTTACAATTAATTATCCCAAGCAAGTTGAAAGCCATGTGTTCAATTCTAAAGTGATGCCTTGATGGAACATCAATGAAATGTTGGGTGAGCCCTCTCCTTGATAAGGGGTGAGCCAATTCCTTAAGTAAAGAAAACATGGCAACTGTGCATGCACTATCTGAACACCCAAAAATGTTAACCATGTTAACTTGAGTAAATGGGGTAACAAAGGTCGTAAAAGTTTAAGAAAGCTTTCTTAAAAAAAAAAAAAAATAGACCAACAAGATTTTATATTCCCATTAATTATAAAAATGAATTGGTTTCTACCTACTAAAAAGCATTGTCTATAATATCTCGATTATCATACTATATAAATCTTAAGAAGGATATTGATGAGATTAAGCATAATGTTTGATAGGGTCATCATTGAGGTTTGTGAAGTTTAACGTTAATGTTTAAGTTCAAATTAATAATTTGAAAGATTTGACTATTGGTGGTCTCTCGTTTCTGCAAGGATAACAATGGTTATGGACTTTTCAATTCTAGTAAAAAAATTTCTTAAGGCGCTACTCACAATGCAAAAGTATTTGTAATTTTTTAATAGTTTGAAAGTTTCTAAATTTGATTCTTTCATGATAGTTCATAAACTAATCAATGAGTTTTATCCAAAAAAATCCTATCAATATGGAGTTGTTTATTTGTCAAAATTTATTGGTAAGATTTATTAGCATTGTAGGATATTCACACTACACATACAAAAAACCTAATTATTATGCAAATTTTCTTGCTAGAAAGGCAAATAATGGTAACTTTGAATTGATAAATTTGCATAATTGTTTCTTCTTTATTTGTTAGATTTGGTCCAAAAGTTCACTAAGCCACTAACACAATTTAGCTTAAACTAAAACTGACATAGTTACGAGCAAGAGCTCAATCCCACTTAACCAAGATCCACTAGTGCATTGCCCCTATCATGAGCTTCCTGATGCCATCTTTCAAGCTCTGATTGGACACTTGCACAAGAAAAAAGAGAGAACTGTTCTTTCCTTTAAATATTGAAGTTATGATACCTAATGGGCTGACCTCATATATATAGAGGTGAAAACAATGACCTCCCTAACATGTTAGTCAAAATTTATCCATCCCGTTATAAGTCCAAATACAAAATTAAATTGGGATCAAACTTAATTAAAATCATATTACATTTAGGTATAGCATAATTGGTACCACTATAATTATTTGTAATTTGACGTTAATTGACCTAAGTATAGATTAATTGATTGTATCAATCTACAATATGAGATAAATGCAACAATCTTCCACTTGGACAACCCAAGTCAATTTTGAATATTTTAAAAATAGTATAATATATATACTTACACATTTAAAAATAAAATCTAGATAGACACAATAGACATAACACAAAACTGTCAAATACGAGTAAATACTTGAATCATTATATAGTAGAATAAGCATTTATAAGCCCTAGAGTACATTGTACCAATAAGGTATGAATGTGTGAACCTCTTTGCAACTTGAAACTATTTATAAGCTCTCAGAATGTACTATATTGATAGGATACATTTACATTGACTTATGAATAATTCACTAGCAATAACGAAAATAGCAAGCATTTATGAGCCCCTAAAACTCACACCGTACCAATAAAGTACGTGTACATAGACCTATAAACATTTTAAAAATAGTAGTATGACAGTGTGAAATGGAAACGACATGAAAATAGAATCTATATCCATTTCCATTAGGTCTTTTCTATCTAAACTAAAAAATCCATTGTTTTATAGGAAACACATGAGAATAATCTTGAATATCTCATTCAATTGAATGCCACATTCAACAGAACGTGCAGAAACAGAATACATATATGACATATAGGAATCCATCCATCATAGTTGCAACTAATTTGATTACACAAAGCTCCCACTAACTCAATATAGTAGAAGGCTCTCAAAGCCTTGAATAAGTTTTTGTCGTCAAAACACTTTTGCAACCAAAGTCAGTTATTGTTTACACCAGAATGAGCTTTATAGATTATGTGCTCTTCAATTTACTTCAACATTGGATTTCATTTCTTTCTCTCTAATTAACTAAACGACAATATACACTTATTCGAAGTGTAAGAAACTCTTAATACCTGATAGAAAGCCACTACTGTAGATTTATCACAAAATATCTCAAGAGACTTTAGAATAAGAACCATAAAACCTAGCCTTGAAATGCGATTCTGTAGCCAACAATCTCACTAATAGCTTCACCACATGCTATATTTTTTGTTTTTATAATTAAAGATGCTATAAATTTTCATTTTGCACTTTTTTATAGGTAGCTCTTCTAGCCAATACTTACCAAATTAGGCTTCACACAACATGCAGAAATAGGATCAAATATCGAACTAAATTCAAAATGTTGGATCATTGATGTTTGAACACAAAATCACTCAAGTCTCTTTGAAGTACACCTACAGCATACACAACATCAGAATGTGTATTGACTTAAGCTCAACATCAGACTACCCATAATTGTGGCATATTAAATGTTCAAGATGAGCTCTTTCATTATCAATATAAGGACTTTGATATTTCAAAGGTACGTACTCTTTACAACAAGCACCTTACTAAAAAAACTACAATACACATCAAACCTACTTAATACACATTGAATGTCGATTTTGAGACCAACCAAATATGCCTTTATATTTGTCACAAAGAATCTCCCATAAACTAGAATAGGACCTCATTTAGATTCTTCACCTAAAGTGATAGGACAACATGTTTATGTCTCAAACAATAGGTCAATGTCTATGGTTGTTTATATGATATCATTATAATGTAAAGCACCAAAAATACACTACCCCACCTATGTCTAGACATTTGCATCGATTACCAATGTTTTCCTTATTCATCAACTTCAATTATCACAAATTGGATGCCTTTTAAGTTCATAAATAAACTCCTTCGAGTCTATAAACTAAATGTTCCATTACAGAAAACCATAAAATCTTCAAGTTACTCCATTTAGATGTCTTTACATCTTAAGGTCTATTGATGTAGCTCCTAACTAAATGAGCCACCAATGCCATAGAGATTCTAAAAGAATCAAAGGTAGAAACAAAATAAAAGCAATCTTTAAAAGCAATTCCTTCTTTTTTCAAAGCCCTAAATCACATAATTGACTTTAAACTTTTCTATTTAGCTTATGGAGTACCTTTTAACCTTATAAATCCATCAAAATCCAATTGAACTACAATAATTTGCTCACTTATCTTGATCTCACACATAACTATATAATACAAATGCAATCTCATACTGCTTGGCAAACATCCAACTCAAAAAGTTAGGATCACCAAAAGCCTATTGAAACACAACAGAATCAGAAAACACATGAACACTACATTCATGTTCCCTTATAAGTTGAGGTGCAATTCCAAAAATAAGATTGCTAGGATTGACTGTTGGTTCAACCGCTTGTGGCATTTTTCACCGATAGCTAAATCATACATAGGACTGGCACAATAATAAGTTCACCATTGAAAATGACTTTATGGAGTTCAAAACCTAATACTCCCACTATTTAAGTCATGCATTAAATAAATTGTATAGTCAAACTTGATTATTCTAGTATTATACAATAGATAACTGAATTTAAAATCTTTAAAGTTGATGCAATAACCAACAGAATGCCATTAGTAGTTTTCCAATCAAGTTTGGTAGATTGCAGGTTATGGGCACATAAATCTATATAACAATTTTAAACTCAAAAAGTGATTTAAAAATCAACTTGTTGTCTTACCAAAATTTTTCACAATCTTTTGGAACTGATTTGCTTAGATCTTTACTTAGAATGTTACAATCTTAAAGGCTTCATTCCACATGAAATCCAAAAATGTGAAATGCCACAACATATACCACACTATGTACAAAATTATGTGGTTGCCTTTTACTATAACCTTATTCTCTTTTGGCATTCCAATCACAGTATACTAGGCATCAATACCAAAATCCTTCGAATGACTCAATAGAATAGTCTAAGATTTCGCCTAATTTCATCATAGCGACCACATTATTTATCGCTTATGTGTGATCTCATTGCCTTAATTTTGTATTTTTGAAAATTTTGGTAACGGATTTTAAAAACTTTAAGGCTTTTATAAAGTCATACTTTTCACTCCATATGACCAAAACCTGAATGGTCTTTAGTAAGGGTGATAAATCACTTATATCCACTGAAACTAGTAAGTGGAAACAGTTCAAAAATGTCAATAGAAGTCAATTTATAACTTTTCTACATCTGCTAATCATGATGGTATATTAGTAACAAGATTACTCTTAATGCAACCTATACATATGCTAATTTCAAAATGTCCCTAATGTCTATACCACAACATGGTAGACTTCATATCTATTCTACCAAGATTAGAGCCAACGACCAAAATATTAATAGTATGCACAATTGAAAAAGATTGCCCATGTTCATAAATAACACTGGTATCCCACCCGAAAAGCAAAAAGCATAGTATCTAGGTTGGATTCAAATGAAAAAGGCTAGCAGAATCCCTTGTTTCACTTTTCAATCCAAAAAACTTATAAATATTACCCTTTTGTGCTTGATTTAT
Organism: Durio zibethinus; assembly: GCF_002303985.1. The sequence continues at coordinate 8,481,599 of NW_019168492.1, read as the reverse complement.
AATAAAAGTGCACTGATTTCTAAATTCCTCTAATTTCAAAGTTTAGAGGCATTTGTGGAAACGAAATCAGATGTGGGCTTCACAAAATTCTTTTTTATAAATGACCTTTAATGACACCTTTCTCAATTATGTTTCATTTGGTAGTAGTGCTGACTCATATCATCTAGAAGATAGAATGAGATTGTCGACTTATAATATCTCTTCCTCTTATATGCTTTAAACACTCATGGTTTTTAAATCTCATACTTTTTTCTATAGTTTATGGATAGATTTCACACTGTCACTCCTAGAAGGAAGTTATTCAAAAAGAAACTACCACAGTAGAAACTAGTCTCATATTTCAACATTGGTCATTTTCAGAAGGTGCTCATAAAAAATATTTACCTTATCCAATATGGTAATGATGAATGGTCTATGTGGTTCAATATTTCTTCCTTATGGAGTTCTTCGAAATTTACTCTTAATGACATCCTCAATTATTAGTGTGCAGGACATTTTACCTAATGTGTTCACTAATGGTATACCTATGCACCATTAGATAATTTTAATTAGAGTATTTTTAAGAAGTACACTATTTTTTTGTCCTCAACCAAGTTTCTAAAATTGGGGATAGAAGGTGATAAACTCTTTAGACTATTTTTGGATTCTTTATACCAAGACCATATAGAATGATTCACCACATTTACAAAATGATCCTATTAAATGATAGTTACAGAGATGAAATTAGGATTAGAGGCTTTATAGAATAACTCAAATTGATATTATACATGTGAATAGAATAATACCATAATTTTTATTCAATTAAATTAAGAATATGAAATTTTCTCGAAGTATACTATAAAGGATAATACAAAACTGGTTGGATATAATCTTGAAATGACTTGGTACTAATAGGGTAGCTAAATCACATTATACCTTAATTAAGAACCCTTTCTTCTCGAATATCTCTCAAGGAAATAATCAATTTGACAGGGAAAGTCTTTTCACCTTAAGAGACCTCAATAAGTATTGCAACTATCATAAAAGATTTGCCTTATTATTAATTAAGTTGATAGCACCTATAATTCCCAAATTTTGACCCAAATTCTATTTTGGTCCTGAAATTTTAAAAAGCTCTAATCAAATCCCTAATTGCTCAAACTTGTCCTATTTTGGTCTTTCTATCTACGAAATCGTCTAAATTGACAGCAAATACCAGTTGGCACCATGTGATAATATCAACTAGCATCTCATGTCACGGATGAGAGACCAAAATAGAATTATCTTAAAGTTTAATGACCAAATATGAAACTATATCAAAAATTTTATAAATTTCATATATTTTATAAAATATTAAATTCAAAATTATAAAAATTCAATATCATTTGAAAAACAAAAAAAAATTACTTTCTATTAAAAATATTATTTTACTCATAAATCATAACATAAATATTATTTTCTATCCACAAAATAATATTTTAAAATATTACATATCTTTTATTTCCTTTTTCAAATATATTTTATAAAAACTAAATAAAGGAAAAGATAAAATAATTCAAAAAAATTAAAATATTATAATTTAAAATATTTTTAATTTTTAATATAGTATGATTTATCAATAAAATAATAATTTTAATAGAAAATAGATTTTTAAAAAATTAAAATTAACTTGAAATTTTCAAATTAATTTTTTCAAAATTACATATCATTTTAAAAAATTAAGTAAAAATGTTATATCATTTTCAGAAATTAAATAAAAACTCTATATCATGTTAAAATATTATGTAAAAATTTTAGATCATTTTCAAAAATAGATTTATTAATCTATTCAAAAATATAAAAACTTGATATTCATAAAAAATAAAAAAATATAATTAAAACATTTTTTATTTTTTTATAAAATGTATTTTATAAAATATACTTAAAAAGCAAAAATAAATTATATTTAATATTTTAAAATAAATATTTTTTAATAGAAAATAATATGTTTTATTATGACTTATGAGTAAAATAATATTTTTAATAATTTTTTGTTTTTAAAATGTATTAAATTTAAAAAAAAAAGAATTTAAAAATTTTAACTTAATTTTAAATTTTGAATATCTATTTTCTATTTAAAACAAAATTCTATCTAATAAATTATATTATAACAAAAAATATGTAAATATAATTATAAATTTAATATTTTTATAATACATGTATGAAATATATAAAATTTTGATATTGTTTTATCTTTGGTCCCTAAACTTTGAGAAATTTCTATTTTGGTTCCTTATCTGTCAAGTAAGATACTAGCTGGTGTCATCACGTAATGTCAGTTGGCATTTGCCGTCAATTTAGACAGTTCTATCGATGAAAAAACCAAAAAGGATAACTTTAAGTAATTAATTATTCAATTTTAACTTTTTAAAGTTTATGGACCAAAGTAGAATTTGGATCAAAGTTTAAGGATTACGGATACTATTAACCTTTATTAATTCAAAATAAATTATCAAAAAAATCTTAAAATATGTTCACGATTACTTCTACGATAGGCTGACTCTAATTAATCCTATTAGTGATTGTGTAATTTAAGAATATTCACAAACTTATTAGACCAAAATTGAATATAACTTAAATATATTATATCCATATGCATATTTATAAAATTAAGTATTCCAAAATCAATTAATTTGACTTAAAATGAATATTCAAATAATAAGATACTTCTATTAATTAAATGGGTTTTTACGAAATCAAATTAATTATTAACAGATTTCGTAAATTTTAATTTATGAAATTGGGTTAACCATTTTAACCAAATAATTTATTTAGAACCCAAGGCCTAATATCTTATCAAATGGAGTTATTAATTTTGGACTCAACGGATTTTATCAAAATTTTTAACTAAAATGGCCTTAAGCAAAATGACCAAAATTAATTAAATTGGGCCTAAATATAATTTGAAAAAAAATTGATTTGACCAAAAATTTAATTTCAACAAAATAACCCAACCCTAAATGGTCCAAATGAAATTAAAATTAAAATTGAACTTAATTTAATTTAATGTAATTTAAAACAAAATATATACATTGTCCAATTTAATTAACATAATGGTCAAACATTTAATTTAAAAGAATTGGCCCAAATAAATTAAACCAAATGGCCAAATTTAAAATAGGCCGAACAAGAATAGCCTAATTACTCTTTAAAATAAACGGCCCAAACAAAACGAACCAAAACTGGCCCAAATTTACCTTTGGTTTCAGGCCTGGCATGTTTGTTACACTCTTTGATGGTGTGTTTGGCATGTGTGTACACGTGCTAAAAGGGCTACGTTAGGGGTGTGCAACCACACACACGCGCACACTCACACGCACACGCACACGCACACGCGCACACACACACACACACACCCTATTTCCGGTTTTTTGAACCAACTTGATCCAGTTCATCCAAAACTCACAGTTTCCATACCGTTTGCTACAAAAAATGTCGGCTTTCAACCATCTTCAAGCTCCAAAACTACAATTTGGAGCCCAAAAAACTGCATGGGTTTAAAAAATCCAAAAACCTCAAACTCATTTGGGATTCAGTCGGCAATACAACACCAAATAGAAGAGGTTAGTGACTTCCATTATGAGTATAACTTGATACGAATTGTTGGATTTGATCCAAAAACTCACAAGGTCGTTAAAATAATTTATTTTAAATTAAAATTAACTTAGATATTGGTGAGAGTTCAATCCCACTTAACCGAGATCCACTGATGCATTTCCCCCATCACAAGCTTTTCGATATCGCCTTCCAGACTCGAATCGAAACACTTGCATGAAAAAAGAGAGAAAATTGCTTTTTATCTTCAAAAATTAAAGTTATAAAACCTAATGTACTGGCTTCATATATATATATATATATATATAGTTTAATTTTATATTTAAACACATATATATAATATAAGTGAAAGTAAAACTCTCCTTAATATACTAGTCAAAATTAACTCATCCTATTATGTGTTTAAATATAAAATTAAACTAAGATCACACTTAATTAAAATCATATTACGTGTTTGAATATATTATAATTTAATACCACTATAATTTTTTAATAATTTGACGTTTATTATCCTAAATCCAAATTAATTAACTGTGTTAATCCACAATATGAGAAAAATGCAACATTGATTATATTTATGCAAAATAATTTGTTATGAATTACAAACCTTAAACTTAGATCTTATATTGTTTAAGCAATTATAACAGCCCTTATATACACAAAAAAAAAAAAAAAAAATCCTTTAAGGGGCCGGTAAAGCAAATTGAATACGTTTTCCTATATGAACTTGGCTTAAAAAATTTTTGAATACATTTTTCACTAGAATCAACCGGTTTAAGATTTTAGATTTTTTTTTTTTGTCCACCATTGATTCATGAACAATCCGTGCAAAATCCATTAATTTATTTTTAATTTTAATACTGAAGTCCAATATTTTGCTTTGTAGCCATGTCTCGTTCAATTAAAAATTACAGTTTTTGCTTTATGATTGACATTAATTTGGACAATTCTTCCATGTTAATCCTAATGTCTTCAATTGTTTTTATATCAAGAAAAGGATGACCTTCCAAAATGACTGATGCGTGCGTCACGCCTAGCACCGTGCAAGTAAGGGGTATTAATCTCATATCCTATAAGAAAAAAAAAATATTGGACATGTAAGTATTGATACTGCACACCCTAATAAATTGATTCTGCAAGATGCGAATAATAATCATGTTACAAGTGATATCGAAATGAACTATTGACTCATTCAACTCGATGCTAAGTACTCCAATAGGAATAGTCAGAATGAGCCAATCTGACCACTTATTAAGATGCTGAGATAAATATGATAGTAAAATCTAACCATGCCAAATGCTTCAAAAAGAAATCGACAAAGTAATAGTTATATAAAGGATGTCATGAGACTGAATGAGAAATAATGTCACATCTAGCATCTTCAAAAAATCTATAAAACGCATTAATTCTACATTGGATAAAAAATATTCACTTAATATATAAGCATTAAAAAATTATTTAATATATAAGTATTAACATTGCACATCCCAATTAAAAAATTTTAATAGCCAAGCAGCTGCAACAGATCACATCACGAAAGATCCATTACCAACAAACCAAACTATAACAAGACATCTCTAAATGGAAACATATTAGATCTGATATAACCCATATAAATTTAATACCACAACACATCCATTAAGCAATAAACCAAACAGCTAAAATTCAAATGAGTTTCAGATATCATCTAAAAGCCAAATGGCCAACAAACGCAAACAACTCCATTAAAGACCAAATAGACTTCACTGGTTAACCAGATTCCAGGATTTAAAACTTAGAAACCACCATAAAGATGAACGCCAAGACATAAATGGAAACATATTAGATCTAGTATAACCCATTACAAGTTTAATACCACAACACAACCATTAAGCAATAAACCAAACAGCTAAATCCAAATGAGTTTCAGATATCACCTAAAACCCAAATGGCCAACAAACACAAACAACTCCATAAAAGACCAAACAGCCTTAACTGGTTAACCAGATTCCAGGATTTAAAACTTACAAACCACCACGAAGACGAAGGACAAGATGCAGAGTAGACTCCTTCTGGATGTTATAATCTGCAAGAGTTCTCCCATCCTCCAGCTGCTTCCCAGCAAAAATTAACCTCTGCTGGTCAGGTGGGATCCCCTCCTTGTCCTGAATCTTTGCCTTCACATTGTCAATGGTGTCTGAACTTTCAACCTCCAAAGTGATAGTCTTTCCAGTCAGAGTCTTCACAAAGATCTGCATACCACCACGAAGGCGGAGAACCAAATGGAGAGTTGACTCCTTCTGAATATTATAATCAGCAAGAGTCCTTCCATCTTCAAGCTGTTTTCCAGCAAAAATCAATCTCTGCTGGTCTGGTGGGATACCCTCTTTGTCCTGAATTTTGGCTTTGACATTATCAATGGTATCTGAACTCTCAACCTCCAAGGTAATTGTTTTTCCAGTGAGAGTCTTGACAAAGATTTGCATGCCACCTCGAAGACGAAGGACCAGGTGAAGGGTGGACTCCTTCTGGATGTTGTAGTCAGCTAGGGTGCGGCCATCTTCAAGTTGCTTTCCAGCAAAAATAAGCCTTTGCTGGTCTGGTGGGATCCCTTCTTTGTCTTGGATTTTCGCCTTCACATTGTCAATGGTATCAGAACTCTCAACCTCAAGAGTAATAGTCTTGCCAGTAAGGGTTTTGACAAAGATTTGCATGCCACCTCGAAGACGAAGCACCAGGTGAAGTGTGGACTCCTTCTGGATGTTATAGTCTGCCAGTGTACGACCATCTTCAAGCTGTTTGCCAGCAAAGATAAGCCTCTGTTGGTCTGGAGGGATTCCTTCCTTGTCTTGGATCTTAGCCTTGACATTATCAATGGTGTCAGAGCTTTCCACCTCCAAGGTAATTGTCTTTCCAGTGAGAGTCTTGACGAATATTTGCATACCACCACGAAGTCGAAGAACCAAATGGAGGGTGGATTCCTTCTGGATGTTGTAGTCAGCTAGCGTGCGACCATCTTCAAGTTGTTTGCCAGCAAAGATAAGCCTTTGCTGGTCTGGTGGGATCCCTTCCTTATCCTGGATCTTGGCCTTCACATTGTCGATGGTGTCAGAACTCTCCACCTCAAGGGTGATTGTCTTGCCAGTGAGGGTTTTGACAAAGATTTGCATCTATTATATCAAAGGATCAGCAACAGATCATAATCTCAAGAATTTAAAAAATTAGCTGAAAAGTTAAACAAAGTGGTAACCCATGGTTCTTCACGAAGATTTGCATCTATTAACTGAAATATCAGCAATATATTAGAATCTCAAAATATCAAAACTTAGCTGAAAAATCAAAGTGATAACCCATAAATCATTAATTACTGTCCAACAATAGATTAGTAGATAATAAGGACTTTAATATTTAGGATGACAACAGGCATTAAATTTTCAAAGAAAGAAAAAACAGAAGAGAAGAGAAGAATAAAGCCTAGAACAAATCAAAGCTTATATTTTAACAATTTAAAAATAAAATCTGAAAGAAAACAAAAAAAATTCTCATTTCAAATTAAAAAAAAAATCAAGAAAATTTAAAAGTTACAAATCAAGCAGAAAGAGTAGATCAAAAGTCTAAACAAATATAACGTGCACAAATACGGAATAAATCAATTACAATTAACAATTTACAAGAACCCAAATCTACAAATCAAAAAAATTTTACATATTTGCAACTGAATTTCGATAAAAAAAGATGATATATCAAAAGCTTCCAACAATAATTTATATCTATACTTTTCAGGTAACAGATTCAAGATAATACGATTAACAAACAAGATTCGATTAATTAAACGAAGAAACAAGGTAATTCATAATACATAAAAACAATCAAAACATTGATTGCTACGGCAAGATCAATCAAAACTCAAAATAATTATAACAGAAAATTGAACTCGAGAAACAATTAATTTGATTACCTTTAAAAGAGAATTTGGAAGAAGCTTCGATGCGTTGAAAATGGAGTTGTTTGCCGAACTAGATGCAAGGAGGCTAGAGTTAGCAGATATAATAAGCATCTTTTATAGATGGGATTTGTCGATACACCCAATAAGATAACCAATCAGCTCATGCCAAGTATATTTCGATTCCGTGTATATCGTAGCGTAAACGCGAGATGGGTTTTCTTGACGTATAAAATAAAATAGAGGAAATAAAAATAGCAAAAGCTAAAAATTTGACATCTTTAAAGGATTAAAATTTTGGTAAAAAACAAAAAAAAAACTAAAATTAGGCACTTTTAAAATTTCAACAAATACTGAAAATTTTATTTGTTAAAACGGCCAGAAGTTCTTTAGTTTTATCAAATATATATATATATATACTTTTTTTTTCTAAATTAACGTAAGTAAATTTATTTATATCGAATTTAATAAATTTATAATAAATTATATTTTGAGGACTTCTATTTACACCTTTTTTTTTATTCCATGCACCACATTATTAAATATATTTCAAATTCAAAATTAAATTTTTTATTTTTATTAAATACACTCTGCCCTCACTTTTTATTTTCTTTTTCTACCATTTCACTCCTTCATTCTCTTTTTTTCTTTCTTCTCTCCATCAAATTAACATCAAAATCACTTGTGTTTTTTAGTTTTTCACTTATTAAAGGTAAGATTTCTAATTTTTTTTTATTGATTTCGTTGAAATTTGATTGAAATGCATGTGAATATAGGTTTTCCTATGCAATGAGGATCAATCCCATATGCAAGTAGGATCGATCTTGTCTAAACTCGAGAGTTTACATGTTTTTAACAAGAAAGAAATTAAACTTTTTGTCTAATGTAAATTTTTATTTACGAAAGTTTGTTAAATATATTCTATAAGATTAATAAGTTGTTTTTTTATTACATATATAGCTCATACACGAGGAAGAGTTATTCCTACCCAAGGCAAAGTACTAAAATTGATCTCAATCCAAGATGAAGGATTTTAACTGCTTCTGAAATGAGACAACAAGTATATGAGGGCAAGCCGAAGGATTGTACAATACATGATGTTCTTTAGGTTAAGCCTTCCACTACGAGTGAGCAGTAAGTGAAGTCCTTTCTTGGAGGTCCGATTGATACCTTTATTATATTGAGTTTTCGTTCTCATGTTGTAGTCTAAATTTTAAATGGCCAAGTAATCACTCGAATCATATAATATGAATTGTGTTTGTTTATGTCTTTAAAGTACCTTGGTCTTAGTTGTTGTTGATGTTATTGTTTATGTTGTTGATATTAGTGATATTGGTGATGTTATTGTTGTTATTGTTGTTATTGTTATTATTGTTATTGTTATTGTTATTGTTATTGTGATGTTATTGTTATTGTTGTTATTATTGTTATTATTATTATTGCAGGACTGAGATAACCATTGACCGAAGTTACAATAGTGACATCTAGATGATGCATACAGCAAGATCCAAGCCTATGTTGTTTAGTTGAGGTTGTTGTCACTCATCGACTACACTTATCATACCATCAATAACACATTAGTGTTAGCTTTTGTTGAGAGGTGGCATCCAAAGACCAAAACCTTTCATATGTCATTTAATGAGATGATAATCACACTGGACTATGTGTTTACCTTTCTACACAGATCGATCACTAGGATCATGGTTTCAATTAATCATTTGACGATGGTTGAGGCAAACACAATACTAATGAATTTGCTTAGAGTTTTTTACAAGGAGGTTAGAGTAGAGACAGATTGGACAAAAGGATCTTTTGTTAAACTTCATTGGTTGTGGGTTTCCTTAAGCCATGTCACTGATGCATCGAATGATGAAGTGATTGTTTGTGCATCCTAAGCTTTTTTACTATATTTGCTAGGGTGTACGTTATTCAATGACAAGATCGCGATGAAAGTCTCGATAGCATACTTACCGTTACTAACCGACCTCACTGTCGCGGGCACTATGCTTGGAGGACAACTTACCTTACTTGTATAGGTAACTTGGCATTACTAGTAGGGCAAACGTACATCAGATTGTTGGATATCTTATACTTCTCTAAGAATGTATTTATAATTAGTCAAAAACATATTATAATTATTTGATGTATTTATTATTAGTAATATATGCGATTATCTAATTAAATGTTATTTATATATTTCATGTAGGTATGGATTTACAAACACTTTCCATTGTTGGGCCTAGTTGCCATTTTAACTTACTCAGCCACTCTACTTCGTGCTCAATAATGGAAGGTTCGCACTTATGTTAATACATTGCAAGCCTTATGGGAGTGCTTGGATGGGTAGACAGTATCCAACATATGCCGGTAGCCATACATCAATGGACAAGAAGCATATCCATTGCCCAATATTGTATTTCAGTGGATGTATCCAGTGCAGGACAATCGTAGAGCCGTATCTTTTAGAGAACATTCTATGATAGTTCAACTTTGTACAAACTATTCCTCCCAAATTGTTGGCCTCGTTTCGTGTTTGATCGAGGAGCATCATCTAACCAATACAATGTTGCATATAACTTCCTGCACTAGAATTAGGATAGATGAGATATACACATTGTGTTAGTTGAGCATTAAGGCCAAAGATGTCAAACATCGAGAGAATGTTAATCCGAATATGATGCCTGGTACGCATCGATTTTACACCTTAAAATTCAAAATCTAGAGCATCAATCCAGATTCCAAACTTAGCCATTAAATACTACACATACCACTGATTTAGTAAGTTATAAATTTTATCATTTTAAGGTGTTTTATTAATTGATTAATTTTAATTATATGATATCAATACTGATAACTTTATTAATATTTTTATAACGAAGCTTAGCTGCTTTATCTTTCGTTAATCATATCTTGGTTGACAGATTTGGTCAAAGTATTGATTAATGAATAGATGCATTTATCTGAGTACAAGCCATATTAGACAGGTCTGACCATACTGTTGCAAGTAGTAGCAGTCATTCTAGACTAGCATCAACTCCTGCACCATCAGTTCATGCATTTAGACTGCCTAGACCAGCCAACCCATTTGTGCCCACTCCATCCATAATCCTATTGACACTAACACTTTCAAGCCTATTCGTGCTTACTCTATCTCCAATCCCATCAACATCAATACCTTCTAATCTGCTCATGCCCACACAATCCTCACCATCACTAACACTGACCATAGCACCATCATTGCTCGATTCTCCCTCTATGAAGACAACAGTATCGATCCTACCAAAGACTTCTACACAAATAGTAGAGCCCACTCCTCTACCACATATATATCTTCGAGTTAAGAGGTTGAATGATAGGGATTGATGTATTTATTACTATGTATTGAGATTGATTTTATATTTAGTTAATTATATTTATATAGTGATTTTAAATTTAGTTCATTTTGTTGATATTTAGTTTATATTTATAAAATATTCATTAGAATATTATCTATTCAATATGACACATCCCATTACAGAACATGTTGAAAATAATAATCATCCATTAGATAACATATTCAATGTATAAAGCATAAACAAATATAAACCATAAAAATAAATATAAACTATTTACAATTATTAAAAAAATAATAATCAATGTCTACTGTTTCTTGAATGGATGATTAGTGATAATTTTGCAAGCGTATAGGTCGTTCAAGTAATAATAGAGTCTATAAAAGTCCAGATATCGATCCCACTAGGATTAGCTAAAAAATTTTAATTTAAGTACCTATCATCACCCTACTCTTCTAAAGTTAGTTCGATCAAAGAATCAACATAAAACTAAACTAACTAAAAAAATAATAAAATCAACCAATATGTAAAAATGCACGAAAATTCAGTAAACAGTAAATGTAAAACAATTGAATTTTAAACAAATCCTAAAATGCAAAAATAAATACTAAATAAAATAAAATGCACAATTGAAAATCAAGCATGAAATGTAATTACAAAATTCATGCCTACATCCGAAAATGATCATAACTAGATTTAACGCCTAACATGACATGGAATGAAATCTAAAAAAATAATTGCAAAGTTTTTTGAACATGAACTAGAGTCTAAACAACCATTAAACACCCTATATAAAGACATGATCTAAAAAAATTGAATAAACTAAAGCTAAAGAAAAGTAAATCGAACAGAAATTACAAACCAAAAACATCTAAGTAATGAACAAATGTAGAAATACAGCAATGAATACAAGCTATAAACTGCTTTTTATTTTACTCTTATTGTTGAACAAATGAAACTTTAAGTAGGTTAAATGAAGAACTAAATAAAAGACTAAATATGAGTTTAAATTGTAAAACCAAAGTTGAAGAGAAGATTTATCAAACAATGAACAAAATTGTAAACTAAAACTATCATGAACAATAGCAATGCATGATATTGCCAAAGAATAAAATTCAACCTACAATTTTAAAATGAAAATGGACTACATCTATACTAGAACAACTAGGTCTATGAGTTAACTACCTAAAGCAACAAAAAAATAGTATGAACAACAAAGAAATCAGCTTAACACATTCAAATTCAAAAACAATATATAATCTAGAAAAATAGCATATGTTCAACAAAAATTAACCAAATAGCACTTAAAAGTATAAAATAAATTGTACAAAATGAAAATTAACAAGGTAACTCATAAAACTCAAGATGTAAGGAAGAAAAAAATGCAAACAAATCGTCAAAATGGAAAGAAGTCCATGCCTAACTTGATAGATCAAAATTGGAATTGCATTGTCACTACATCCAACTGAATCTTTCAAGCTTGATTTGGAATGTTGTAATGCAAGTTTCAAGCTAATTTTTTTAATATGTTGTAGCTAATTGAATTAGTAAACTATGAAAAAAATTGAGCAATAACAAGTAAGATTTGAATGAGATATCATCCAAAAATCGTAGGCATGTCAAAACTAGCAAATTCAAAAACAGATTTGAATATCGACAAGAAATCAGTAGCTTTAAGCTAGAAAACAAATTCAAATGTAAATTTTATTGAAAGATTCTGAAAGAACACTTAAAAACACTAAAAAAAAAAAAGATTACAATGAAATTTAAAGGGAAAATGCGAGAAATAATTTTGTTTGGCAACTAAGAAAATAAAAAACGTAGAAAAAAAAATGCTAGAAAGTAAAGAACTAAAAATTTAAATCCTAATCTAACTCTCCCCAAATGACCAGCCCTCTCCTCCTATTTATAGGCAAAAGAAGGAGCCTAAGGTATAAAAAAATCTAAAAAGTTCTTCATTTTGTTGGGCACTTTTGGAGCCTTTTTCTTTTGGTGCCAAGGGTTGGTGCACACAGGTTTAGTTCACACTGGTTCATGTCTTCAACAGTTTTCATTCTTCTTTCACTTGTAAATGTTGATCTAAGGAATCAAATTAGTGACCAATCAAAACTCTTTAAAATGCTACATCAGCCCATCTAATTGGTGTTCTTGAACCAGCTTGTACCTTGTAATTTTGGTGTTCCTCCCTTGCACTTCCATACACCACATCCATGCATTTCTTCATTTTTTTATGAATATTTTTATCACCTATTTTACTAAAAAAAAAAATACTATGAAAATAATACTAAAAAAATCAAGCAAGAAAAATCAAGAAAATTTCCTAAGTGTCAATGTTGCTTATTGACATTAATTTAGGTCATTTGCATAAATTGCACAAAAAAATCCTCCAAAAATGTATTAAAATTATCCTTAATTTCATAATTGTAGCTACACATGAGAATAATGTGTATTTAGGAGTAATTTTACCAAAATCTCAAGGAATAAGCAACAATATATAAAAAATTGCACTAAAATGGAGCATGAAAATACTAAAATTTTAGTGCAATCAAACCCCTAAACTTAAGCTTTTGCTTCTTCTCAAGAAAAGTAAGATTAAGCAAGAATTATATTATATTTTCAATGTTTCATTTAACATGAATGCCTCATGGATTGAATAATGAAGATAACCAAAGCAAAATCATGAACAACTACTAATATACAAAAATCAACCTAGGCTAAGATCATTCCCAACTATGGTTCTATAAGCAAACAACACCTCTTACATATCATTGTATGAAATCTAGTAATGTTATACAAAACATGAAACTTTAATAACAATGATCAATAAAGTATGCTCATATTCCATAAGTTTGCTTATCACATCTCTCTCCACTAATGTAGATAAACATATAACCAAGGATCATTTAGAACTTTCATAAGTTTGTAATATAAGGCTAGAGTCAAGGTATGGTAAAAGTCATTTAGGCTCAAGTATCATAACAATGCATCACATGTCTAGGATCATCCATATTTGAGCTCTTAAGGCAAAAAGGTAAGCTTGACTAAAGAATTACCCCACAAACTTTGTTTTTACCCATTTTTTTCTTTATTTCTTTTCTTTTTCACCACTTTATTGTTTTTTTTTTTTTTTTTTACTTTCTCATTCTTTTTCCAACCTCTACCCTTTATCCCTAATAATGCATAACTCATAAATAGTGCATGAATGTCCTAATACATATAAGGTAAAGGACTAAAAAGATAAAAAATATCAAAACAAAGGCTTGAGCTTATAATGTGGTTTTCAAAAAAAAAAAAAGCATAATAAGGCTCAAATAGGGTGACTATAGAAAAATTACATGAAGATGACTCAAAAAGCTCAAACGATCCAAAGATGACCTAATTATTTCCCTAATCATGTGTTCTTTAGGATTTTACCTCAAGAGACAATCAAAATAAATTTTAGAATCATAAAACACAACTTCAAATACCAATGCAAAAAAAATCTCATGCTCACATAATCAATACTAAATAAAAAATGCATTTCAATGTTCAAAGGCATCACTCACAAATGAAAACCATATTAAAGAATTCTTCAAACCTAAGTATCATCTCATATTTCACACATATTTAATCTTTTTCTAAAGTTATATTCATTCTCAATCTTTACCTATCATTGGCTTTATGAAGATCTAATTAAAGAAAGTATAGTAATAATTCAGGCTACCATATGTTAAGCTCAATTTCAAGACAAAAATTAAGGAAATTTTTAAAAGATTTTATAAATTTTGAATAATTTTCCCATACTCCCAAACTTAAACAACACATTGTCCTTAATGTGTAATCATAAAGTAATAAAGTACAAAAAGAGGAACAAGAAAACTTTCCTATCATCATGGAAGCATGGTGGACTAAATCTCCATCAATGCTTTAGTCAAAACTAGTGTATCCATTTCAAACTCTTATTCATCCTATAAAACAAAGAATATCACTACAAAAAAAAATTACACCAATATATACAATGAAAAGATAAGCAAAATATATGAAAACAAAATATAAAATGTAAAGCTTAGGTTGTCTTCTAAGAAGAGCTTTATTTAAAGTCAAAAGGTAAACTATCATTGATATTAGAAAATCACACCATATTTCATTCCCAAATCTATCCATTTGATTCTCTTCCTCTGCACCCAATATATAATGATAAACTCTAAGTGAATGTGGTGCATACAGATGGATTTGTGTTTTACCTTTATGAATAATCTAAGTATATTGTAATATGGACCAATAGAAGTGGTCATTGGCTTCAATACCAATGACATGGGTACTATTATGAAGAATATGGATATGGGTCTACACTAAAAGAATCATCCATAAATGGTATAGGTGCAAGCACAACAAGGGTTGTGTCCAATGGTGGAGTCAAACAACCTTCATCACAATTATTAAATAGAAAAAATAGCATGGTTATACTATGAGGTTCACTTTCTTGTTATAAGACCATTGCTAAGACCTTCTTGTAAATCAAGGTAGGAAATTGAGCCATCTTTTCCAAAATCATTTTTACTCATATTTTCTTTCATGGACGATCTATCTACAGGATGTTCTAAGAATAAGATGTTTATAGTTCAAGCATAATATCATGAAATGAAAAAATTACTAGATAAGTAAGTTCTTTACTAATGAATTCTTTTACATCTTTAAGCTTAATACTAGATTCAAGAAAGAATCTGTATAAAGGCTTAAATAATCTATTTAGTAAGCTCACCTTATTAACACATCTATCCACTTCAGTCTTTTTACACAATTGAGTAGATGATAATCAAGGAACTGAAGAAATAACATGATTGGAATATCAATATCAATTTTTCATAAATCTTTTCCTCTTTTTCAACTTTTCTAAATGATCCATTATCATCAATTTTCTTAGCTGTAAACTCATCCTCTACCCCACTATCTCTTTTTTTATAACTTTTATAAAATTTGGTGTCTCTACTACAATGGGTTCATCATCATCATCAATCTATCTTGAACCTCCTCTCCTTAAATGATTCCCTAATGTATGCACATCCTTCTCCTCCAACAACGCGTTGACTTTATAATACCAAGCATAGGATGTACAAGGTAAGTGTTTAAGGTATGTGCATTTTGACCATATTACTTAGAATTCCTAATGAATGCATCTAGGTCTTGTTGGTATTTTTTTTAGTTTGGAACAACTCAGTGAACATCTTCTCAAGGGATGATTTTTTTTCTTATCAAGGAAATGGTAATGAATATGGTGTGGATGAAAAGTGATATGAAGATAAATGGGGTTATGATGGAGAAAAATGATGCTATGATGGAGTATAATGTGGCACTTAAAGTACTTATGGTGATGGTGAAGAATATTGAAATGGTGGAGAGTATTGTGAAAGTAAATACTCGATAAAATAAATTGAGGTGTACTTAAATGGTGAACTAAAGGAATGCTCTAAACTAAGTTCTCACATGTTCTTAGGATAACCCTGCCAAGTTTGACTAATGTAAGTGTTTGAGCAAGATTGAAATTGTTGGTCATATGAAAACCTAGCACTATTGTAATCTTTACTATGCATTTTACCATTGTTATATGGGCCTAGAAAGTTATGGACAAAAGTAGGCTTCAAATCATACCTAGCTTTAATGGCTTCTACTTAACTTTTTAGAAGTTTAAAGTTTCGGATAAAGCTTTAAGGGTCAACTCTCTTTTAGCTTGGTTTTCCTCACTAGGCTATGCTCTTAGGTAGTCATCAAAATAATAAGATCTAGCATGGTCTACATGATACTTGGCTACCTCATCAAAATTAGGATCCCACAAGCAAGGAAAATAAATCCTTAAACATAAAATAATAGCTAAGTCTAAACTATCTACACTAAAGCTATGTAAACTAAAAGGTAAACTAATCTATAGAAAAGCATGGTGAAGTACGATATTAGCCTAAGACTCTTTACACTCAGTCCTCGACAATGGTATCAAAAACTTGGTGGGTACAATTTTACAAAAACATAAACCATTCAAGTAATAATAGAGATTATGAAAGTCTAGATGTCGATCCTATGCAAATTGGCTAAAAAAATTCCTATGTTAAGTACCTATTATCACCGCACCCCTTCTAAAGTTGGTTTGATCAAAGAATCAACATGAAACTAAACTAACTAAAAAAAATCAACCAATATGTAACAATGCATGAAAATTTCACTAAAGAGTAAATGTATGACAATTGAATTTTAAACTAATCCTAAAATGCAAAAACAAATATTAACTAAAATAAAATGCACAATTGAAAATCAAGCATGAAATGCAATTACAAAATTCATGCCTACATCCTAGAATTATCAAAACTAGATTTAATGCAGAATAAAACTAAAAAAATGTAAAGCTTCTTGAATAAGAACTAGAGTCTAAGCAACCACTAAACATCCTATATAAAGACATGATCTAAAAAAAATTGAATAAACTAAATGTCAAGAAAAGTAACTTGAACAGAAATTACAAACTAAAAGCAACTAAGCAATGAACAAATGCAGAAATGCAACAATGAATGCAAGTTGTAAACTATTTTTTTTTTTTACTCCTAATGTTGAACAAATAAAACTTTAAGTAGGCTAAATGAAGAACAAAGTAAAGGACTAAATGTGAGTTTAAATTGTAGAACCAAAGTTGAAGAGAAGATTTATCAAAAAATGAATAGAACTATAAACCAAAACTGACGTGAACAATGGCATTGCATGATAATGTTAAAGAAAAAAATTCAACCTACAATTATAAAATGAAAATGAACTACATCTATGTTATAACAACCTAAATTTAAGAGTTAACTACTTAAAGCAAAAAGAAAATAGTATGAATCAATAAAGAAATCAGCTCAACAAACTCAAATTCAAAATAGAATATA
Organism: Durio zibethinus; assembly: GCF_002303985.1. Next base: position 8,463,882 of record NW_019168492.1, on the reverse strand, counting down.
ATATGAAAAAATAGCACATGTTCAACAAAAATTAACTAAACAGCACTTAAAAGAATGAAATAAATTGCACAAAATGAAAATTAACAAGTTAACTCATAAAACTCAAGATATTACAAAGAAAATAATGCAAACAAATTGCCAAAGTGAAGAGAAATTCATGCCAAACTTGATGGATCAAAACTGGAATTGCATTATCACTACATTCGACTGAATCTTCCAAGCTTGATCTAGAACGCTGTGGTGCGAGTTTAAAGCTAATTTTTTAGCATGTTGTAGCTAGTGAATTAGAAAACTATGAAAAAATTGAGTAAAAACAAGTAATATTTGAATAAGATATCATCTAAAAACTACAGGTATGTTAAAACTAGCAGATTCAAAAATAGATTTGAGTATCAATGAGAAATTAATAAATCTGAGCTAGAAAATGAATTCAAATGCAAAATTTATTGAAATATTCTGAAAGAACACATAGAAACACTTAAGAAACAGTAAGATTGCAATGAAATTCAAAGGAAAAATGCTAGAAACAAATTGTTTGGTAGCAGGGAAAATAAAAGGTGCAAAAAGAAAATGTTGGAAAATAAAGAACTAAAAATATAAACCTTAATCAACTCTCCCCAAATGGCTAGCTCTCTCCTTCTATTTATAGACAAAGAGAGGATCCTAAGGTTTACAAAAAATTTAAAAAGTTCTTCGTTTGGCTAGGCATTTTTTAAGCCTTCTTTTTCTGGTGCTAAAGGTTAGGTGCACACAAGTTTGGTTCACACTGGTTCACACTAGTTCATGTCTTGAATAGATTTCATTCTTCTTTCAGTTGTAAATGTTGGTCTAAGGAGTCAAATTAGTAACCACTCAAAACTCTTAAAAGTGCCATATCAGCCCATATAATTAGTGCACTCTTGAACCAGCTTGTGCCTTGCAATTTTAGTGCCCCTCACATACACTTCCATGCACCATGTCCATGCATTTCTTCATTCATCTTTTTTTTTTTTCAAAAATTTCCCAACATTTTATGAATATTTTTATCATCGATTTTACTAAAAAAAACTATGAAAATAATAATAAAAAAAAAATTAAGAAAACTCCTTAAGTATCAATGTTGCCTATTGACACTAGTTTTGGCCACATGCATAAATTGCACCAAAAATCCTCCAAAAATGTATCAAAATTATCCAAAATTTTTCAATTTCATAATTGTACCTACACATGAGAATAATGTGTATTTAGGAGTAATTTTGTCAAAAATCTCAAAGAACAAGCCAAAATATATAAAAAATTACATTAAAATTGAGAATGAAAATACTAAAATTTTAGTGCAATCAATAGACATATCAAAATTTAAACTAAATAATAACTTAAAATCTTCAATGCAGAGTACATATGCAATTTTTCACCCTCAAACACAATTATGTCAAATCTTATGTCAATTACGTAGAATATGAGGTATTAGTGATAATGACTTCATTAACATCTGCATAAAATAGGAACGTTATTTATATAATATCATTAAACCTACATAAAATAGGAATGATAAATACAAACAGTAAATGACAACACTAATTAACAATACTTGCATAAAATGATAATCATTAACAAATCTAATTAAAATTAATCTTTGCTTCAATGGTGTAAGTGATATAGATCTAATAGGGAGATATGTTAGGCACTATCTCAGATTGATGTGAACTAGCACGATGTTATATCAAGAAGCAATCAAATGACTCATATCAAGTAAGGTCATCCACTTATCGTAGAAGGCTAAAGTGTTAAAACATGATAAGATTTGTAACAATTACTCAACATGCTCTATGGATTTATATAAAATCACATAATCATCTCAAAACTAATTAAACTATTCAATTCAATCTCGTCGCACTTGTACCCAACCATCTAATCCCAATCCAAGTAACCTAATAACAGAACGAAAGTCACAATGTCCATCCACCTCAACATCAATGATGCTTTGTATATACATATGTAACTCTACTAGAAAACTATCCAAATATCGTATTTTTCATTTACCATAGGGTCGGTGAACAAGAAGTTTAGTGATTTGTGTTGTCAGTTTCATTGAGTATGTAGTGGTTAGTGGTGATATACTATCCTAAGCTGATAACATAATATTTTAATACGATAGGTCATGTCGTGTAGAGGTATCTACTTTTATAACTCTATGATCTTTTAGCTTAGCCATCTCTAATGATGGCATCAAGGCAGTTGTGGACAGCTCAGCAAGTTATTTCAACTCTTTTTTCATGGCCAACTTGCCGAATTCATTATATTCATTAAAGCGTTTTACGATTCGATCAACCTCGAACTAGATGGTTACCTCTTTAGATACTTCATTATCTTTTATCTTCACTCTTCATTAAATCTAACTTCTTCTAAGGTGGATGCACTTAAAAAAAAAATTAGACTTCCTATCCTTATATGCTCTACAACTTCATGAGCACAAGTTAATCTATATGTGTTTTTGATCATGCAACTACAAGCATTTGCATCAATCACAACATGATTAACTTGCTTAGACTCCATCAATATCATATTCAATGTGCTTCAAATATCAAACCTTGCAACTCTTTGAACAATAAAGGCTTGAAATTATGTTCAACATCGATAACACTTCGCTCAAATAAAGCTTTCATCTCTATATGTTGGAGCTTAATAAGTTTATTGACTATCTTTCATGGTGATTCAAAATCCCTTTGAGATGATCTATGCTGCCTCTTTAATTTTGAATGTACATTCCCTGCCCTAAATGAATTAATAAAAATATAATAAAGATTTCTTATGAAACTTTAAAACCATAAATAATTTTAACGATACAACATAAATCATACCTATTTGTTCTAATATTGTCAAAGTGCATTGTAGACACCTCATTTTGTCCAAAAAGTTTTCCTACATTAAAATGGCTTTCGATTGTAAATTGGGCCTTGATTAGAAGTTTTAGGCCTAAAAGGTTGAAAGCCCAAAAATTTTTATCTTAAGTTTGATTTAATTTTAAATTTTGATTTTGATTTTAATTTTAATTTTAATTTTTTTTATTGTGAGTCAAAGACAATTGGTAAAAAAAAAAAAGGGGTTAGAAAACCAAAAAAAAAAAGAAAAAATATATATGGGAAAATCAGGAAATATAAAACATGGGATTTTTTTGGAAAGCTTTGGATCCTTTGGTCCCGGATTCAATCATGGATTCAACTTCAGATTTTGAGGTCTAGTTAAGAAATCCTTAATCCTTAAGTCATCAAAAAAGGAAGGATCATACAAAGTGGATCTCCGAAAGCTTTTTCCACACTCGGTAGGACTAGGAAAACTGACAAATTTAAAGGGATTGAATTCTTATAAAAAAAACCTAACCATTAACACAGAAGAAAGATAGAAAGCAATCAGTAATTTAGAAGAAAACACAAATACAATCACAATAGTTAAAAGCATTAAAATTTTTTAAGTTTGGTTTCTAGTTTTAAGATTCAGTATTAGAATGTTTAAATTTTTAAGTCTATTTCAATTTCTGGGATTTGAGAATTTGTTTTAGAGTTGGGGCTTTTTAATTTTTGTCTTTGATTCTTACAATTTTGGAGTTTTTTTAGGATCCTAATTTGATTCTTATCTGGTTTAAAGTCCTGGTTAATTTCTAGGTTTTATGTTCTTTAATATACTTGATGATTTGATTGTTTTAGGGGTCTTAGTTTGATTTCAGAATTTTTTTTTTTTTTGGTTTCTATGTTGATTCTTTGAGTAGTAGTTAAATCTTAGGATTTTGGCTAAATTGGTTTGATTTCTAGGTTTTCGAGAAATTTTTAGCTTTGGGTTTAAATTATATGAATTTTTTAGAATTTGTTTGACTTTTTTATTAGTTTTTAAATCTTTCGACGAATATTATGGCAATCAGGGGAAGGGATGGTGCTGAATTTTGGAAATTTTGGTTGTTTCTAAGAAGTGCTTGAATTTTTTTATGCCATTTGCATTTTGTAATATTGAAATCTGGATATTTGGCTGGCCATTTGAATTTTTTGGTGAAAATCCTAGAGAGAGGGTAGAACATTTTAGGGTTAGAGAGAGAAATAACCCAGTTATTCTAAGGAAAAACTTAATTTTTTTGTTTTTATAAAACAGTCAAACGATGGCATTTTAGGAGCTCAAAGATCACATTTCAACCTAATTAACATGCGGATCAACTCGTTTAGAAACCCTACCCGATTGTAGGTTTTTGCTTTTCTTTTTTGTTTTATTTTTAATTTTTATTTTATTTTATTTTTATTTTTCTATTTATTTTATTTTATTTTTTATTTTTGTTTATTTGTTTTTATTATTATTTATTATTTACTTATGAGTTGAATTTAATTGTGGTAAGGAAAGAGAAAAAAATGGTAGGATTTTATAGTTTATTTGCATGATATATTTTATGAATTTAGTTTTTATGGAATTTATTTTCACATGATTAATTATTTATTTGTATGATTAATTATTTATTTGCATGATTATTATTTACTACATGATATTTTTGCATGTTTATTTTTTATATTTGCATGATTGCATGGTGTTTTTTATATTTATTATGTGATATTTTTGCATGATATTTTTGGTATGATTTATGAGATTTGCATAATTGCATGACTGCATGATTGCATGGTGTTTTTGATAGAATTTTTGTATGACAATGTTATAAATAAATAAAAGGACTGGAATTGGTTTATTTACATAATATAAAACCATTTTTGATTAAGGTTTAGGTAAGATAACACATAATTAATTTAGTACCAATTTTGGGTATAATGGGATGCTAATACCTTACTTGCATATAACTGACTCCTAAACCTTAGTTTGTTGATGTAGATCAAAACCTATTCTTTTTAAGGACCCTTAGTTTACACTTAAGATAACCTTAAAAATGATAGGTTCGCATAAGTGGCTAATCACACCTAGATAAAAAGATCGGTGGCGACTCCATGATTTTTGTATCAATGGGTAGGTTCTCCAATTTAAACATTATCATAGTTTAAGGACTCTATTAGGGAGATTAGAGAGTTAAGCCATTAATTAGTTATGTGTTATTTTAAGCCTTGCTTTGATGGTTTTTATTTTGTGATTATTTGTGATTATGTGCACTAACCTTTTGTTTATTTTGTAGCTTATGATTTTTTGTTACTAATTTATATGTTTATTTTGTATATTTTGATTTTTTGGGTTGGCATGTTCCATTACACACACCACTTTTTCATTCATGCATAAGTTCTATATCTGAGTTTTATCTTTTTAGGAGAGGATAAAATACCTATGCTTTGTGGGATGTTAATCTCCAATATAGCTAGTGAAATACTCTTACTCAAATTGGACACTTTCTGCTAGCAGCCTATTATGGTTAAAGATTAGGGTACATTACTAGTCTATAATGGATAATGCTATTAGGAACAATTTGGAAATTTTAAATTGTCAGACCTTTGAACCCAGTATATACAAAATACCTTAAGGATCTAAACCTAAATTAAAGCCCTACCTTTCCCTATGTTAGAAAATCCTAAATAGGACACAAGATGGGACATTTATTATTATTCTACTTGTAAATTTCTATATTGTTTCTTGTATATATTATGCATATACTAACCTTTTTTTTTTACTGTATATGCATGCATCATTAAATTTTATCATAAGGAGTGTTAGATATAAAACAATTTTAACAAAAAGAATCTTAATTACACCCATATAGAGCCTAGTAAAGTCTTCAACTATCTTGAAAAGGAAGCTTGAAGAGTTAAAGCTTGCAAACAAAATACTTAAAATGGAAGTTCAAGCACTCAAACAAGAAAAGGATGAATGGAAGAATATGTTTGCTAATATTAACACTACATAGTTATCCACCACTCATGAGTTGGGCCAACTTTTAAAAAAAATAGACAGTTACAAGTAAAGGTGCAAAAAAGTGAAAAGACACTATCTAGGCATAAAAGCACATCCAAATATTGAATAAGATTGTGGTTGAAATTGGAACACAAATAGGAGTTGTGAATGAAAAACGTGAGCAACCAAAGACGGCTTATATAAGGAAGCATGACTAACTAGAATGGCTGCTCGACCAAATCACTATGGCTACTTACAAAGCCAAGGACATGGTAGAAAAGGTTGAAGAATGAAAAACAAAGGTACCACCAATAGGAGCACATGGCCAAGAATTACTATATTTTCTAAATGAAATGTAAAGCTAATATCGACAATGTGGGGTTTTTTTCCATAATAAACTCTAAACTTTTTATAGATGTAATATTAGATCTGGTTAGAAATAACTTTGAATTCAATAAATATTTTTCTTGTTAACAATTATTATGTGGTAAATCCTTTTATTGCATTCATTCATGCATTTATTCATTCTCATACATAATTTGTTAAAGAAAAGATGATTTCATAAACATTTTTCTAAATATGCACTCTAATTTTGGTAAATCAAGGTTTAAAGATAGCTCAATTTTCAAACATTTGAAGTGTTACAAGACTAGATATCAACCAAGGATCATGTACGAAGAAAATACTCCTAGCTTGCTAAAGCTTGAAAAAGCACAAGAAGAACTAAAGGGGCACAAGAAGAACTAAAGGGGCAGTTAGAGAATATTATTGAGCTATTGAAAAACATGAACAAAGGAAAAAAATGGTGAAAAAGGTGATGAAATAAATGAAACTGATCCATTGTATCCTCTTGGCTTTGGTCTATACATTTCACAAGAATCCTAAAAGGTTTAATCCAAAATGCCATTCACTGCAAGTTATCTCTATGTGTATATAGACATGCTAACAATTGCTATTTCTACTCTTATTACCCATGTTCTTGACATCAAGACATCTAATCCTACCTAAGTTTCTAATATAGATGATCCAAAAGAGTAAGAAAAGCTGAAGATAAGCCTTATAAAAGTTAAAAAAAGCTCTAGATCTCAAAAAATAGATCTCATTGAAAATGAGCTTAAAGCCATTAAAGGGATAGATTTTTATAGATCAATAGATGTTGTTAGATTGTGACTAATTCCTAATGTTGTGATTCCACCAAAGTTTAAGGTGCCTAAATTTTAGAATATGATAGGACCAAGTGCCCCATAACTTATGTGATAATGTATTATCATAAAATGGCTGCATACACACATGATAAAAAATTGGTCATCCATGTCTTCCAAGATAGTCTCACTGGTTCAGTGGCTAGATGGTATGTGCAACTAATAGATATCGTGTCCATGAATGAAGAGAACTTGCAATGGCTTTCATTGCACAAAACAAGCATATTATAAATATGGCACCAGACCATATATCTCTCCAAAGTATGGAAAAAAAGGCCAATGAAAGTTTTAAGGAATATGCCTAGAGATGAAAAGATATGACTGCCCAAGTTCAACCCTTACAGACAAAAAAAATTATAATTCTATTTATCAATACTTTCAAGGCTCCATACTATGAGAGGATGATTGGCAATGCCACATAGAATTTTATTGATATAGTAATTTCTAGGGAGATAATTAAGAATGCTATCAACAATGGGAAGCTTGAAGGTGTTGATACAATTAATGCAAAGAAAGAGGCTACATTAAAGAAAAAAAAAAGATGCTCAAGCTATAATTCATTAGGGCAACAAGGGTAAAAGCTTCAACCTATATTATCCTTACCCAATATACCAAACTTATTACCCAACCATAAACTATACTCTCTAAATCTTCATACTTATCAACTAGTCATACAGCCACCCAAATCTACACTTACAAATTAGTCAGCTGCTCAACCCAAGAACTAGGTGAAAAGAAAAAGAGCTCCTATAGAACCAATTTATATAACATACATTGAGCTACTTCATCAGCTCATTAAGAAGTAACTGGTTGCACCAATTTATTTAGAACCTATAAAGCCTCTTTACCCCAATGGTATGATTTTAATGCTACTTGTGATTATCACTCTTCGATTTCTAACCATTTTACAAAAAATTACACAGATTGAAGTATAAAGTGCAAAGTTTGGTCAAAGCTAGATTAGTAAATTTTGATTAAGAAACAAGGCCAAATGTCATCAAAAACCTTTTACTTAGCCACATAGGGGCATAATTTTAAAGAATGCCTATTACCTTTAAAAACTTAAGAAATAATGCGAGTCTTTATGAACATTTGAGAGTCTTTTATATTAGTCTATTATTTATCTTTCATCATCTTAATAAAATGATAGATGCATTTTTATTATATTTTCTCATTTAGTCAATTACTTTTATATATGCCTTTCATATTTCACTCATCCCTATGATCTAAATAATGAATGTTCAAACAATAATGACAATAATTCGGGATTTAATTTTGAAAGCATCATTCATATTAGTGAAATTAATAAGTTGAGACTTTTAATCTATGGGGATTACTAAAGTAAATGGAGACAAATAAGTCAAATATGACAAAGAGCTTCACTCATAAAAGTAATGTAGTATGTGATTTTGTGATAGTTCAATCACAAGCTTGCTTTTAGTCAATAAATATTCTCTATGAAGAGTATTCATTTTGAAATAAAAAATGACTATCTTTTTTCTACTTTTCACACAATAAGTAAAATTATCCATTTGCTACCCTATTTGAATTTATTGAAATTTCTTTTAAAGAACATGAACCAAGGATCATCCTTAACAATAGAGGGCAAAAGTTAAAAAAAAAAAAGCTTGTTCATAAAAAAGAAAAAAGTAAAAAGTGAAGGTCCTTAATGACTTTATGGGCAAAACTCTTTTGTGTTTAGAACTTTCTTAAAAAATGTTAAATGAAAGAAAAAATGTGAAGAAAAAAAAGAGAGAAAGAAAGAATTGATGAAGAATGGGGTAAAAAACCAAAATGCCCCATATGATAAGAAATAATCCTTTGGTTTATAACCATTCAAATACATTTTGGGCCTATTTTATCCATTTCTTTTACAACCAATAAGCTTAGCTTACGTTACGTACCGTAAAAATCTATTTTGATCAAATAGGAATACTCGAATTGAAAAATCATAAATTGAACTAAGGCAGACTTGAGATTATTTGAGATTTTGATCAAATTGTCATTGATTAATCAAAGGAAAATAAAATGAAAAAAATATATATACGTTTAAAAAAAGCAAAAGAAAAAGAAAAAGGAAAAACTTAAATTGAAAACCCGAAAGGACAGTTTAAGTAAAAATGAAAACTTAGGAAAACAACTTTAATGAGGATCCCATAAGATATGGATAATGCCTAGATTGATGAACTCAAAGATCAAAGATATTAATGGAATGAGTTTTTAAAAAATAATTCAGAATTAATTTGTTTAAAATTGTCTGAATATTCATTATCTTAGATGTAGTGAGCCTTTTCAGCATTTCTCTTAATGATTTACTTTGAAATGGTTTCTTGGCCTATTAGTCTTTCCCAAACTTGTTATAATAATGATTATTCTTTATATCATTTTCCTTGTTTTTCACCATTTATTCCATAAGGAAATGTGATGATTACATTTATCATCAAAATGGAATGATAATGTGAATAAATGACTTATATGAAAGATCTTTGCATTATTTTAAAAAAGTTGAAAGTGACCAAGGCAAATCAAAAATGAAGGAAGTTTAAAAGGATGTTGAACCTTGTGGCTTATAAATTAAAAAGAAACATTCCAAATGTTGATATCAAATGATGAAAGGAAATTTTAGGTAATAAATCGATGGGTATATCTGCTTACTAGTTCTAAAAAAGCTGAAGAAAAAAATGATAAAAAGCTGTAAAAGGGAGAAAACATGAATAAAAGTCTTGAGAACCATTTACTACAATTAAAGATACATGACAATGACTTTTGCATTTCATGCATTACATTCATTGCATCCATTAAGAACATTACATTCATCGTCATTCATTACATTTATTGTGCATGATTGAAGAATAAGAACCATCAAAGTTTGAATTTTGAAATTGAAATTAGAATTTTGGAAAATCTTTTCAAATATTACATTCGTTACATATGTTTGGAGGAAGTAGATGTTGAGATAATTTTGAAAAGTGACATCAATGATGATCTAATTGAAATGAAAAAAATCACTTTAAACAAAAATTTTTTAAATTTTAACACCTCTATCAAGGAAAAACTTTTTCTAAAGTAAGAATGATCTATAAGACCTCAAGGCATGATTTTGAAAATTTAGATATCCATTTTATTTTTTAAAAGTGAAGCTCGGTAGAAAAAGTACTTTATTTTCAAAGTCAAAGCCTTGGTGGAGAAGGTACTTTTTAAAGCTTGGGAATTTTTTTTCAAAAGTTGGAAAACTCAGTAGAGAGTACTTTATTTTTTGAAAGTTAAGCCTCGACGGAAAAAGTACTTTATTTTTCAAAAGTCCAAAGCCTCGATGAAGGACTATTTATGTTTCCAAAATTTTCAAGCCTTTATTGAAGAGGAGCATTTTGCTATCTTCTTTTAAATTTTTTAGACTCCGAACAAAATGGATGTTTTTTTTTCTTTATACAATTCCTGTTTTATAGAAAATACATAATAAGGGGTAACTATAGACACCTCATTTTATCTAGAATTTTTCCTATATTAAAATGGCCTTTAATTGTAAATTAAGCCTTTATTGGAAGTTTTAGGTCCAAAAAGTTGAAAGCCCAAAAATTTTTATCTTAATTTTGATTTTAATTTTAATTTTGTTTTTATTGTGAGTCAAAATAAATTGGTAAAAAAAGGTTAGAAAATAAAATATATATAAAGGAAAATCAAGAAATAAAAAATGTGGGACTTTTTTTAGAAAGCTTTGAGTCATTTGGTCCCAGATTCAATCATGGATTCAACTTCAGATTATGAGATTCAGTTACGAAAATCCTTAATCCTTAAGTCATAAAAAAGGAAAGATCACAACAAAGTGAATCTCAAAAAGCTTTTTCCTAGATTCTATAGGACTAGGAAAACTTTCCAAATTTAAAGGGATTGAATCCTTATAAAAAAGACCCAACCATGAACACATAAGAAAAACAAAAAGCACTTGGTAATTCAGAAAAAACACAAAAACAATCACAATAGTTAAAAGCATTAAAATTTTTGGTTTTGATTTCTAGTTT